>SNQJ01S0109872.1:48354-62250 GCA_010110895.2 Picea sitchensis
AGAAAAGTTCTCCTGGTGTAGAGTAACAATGGGCATTGCTACCCTGGATTGTTGACTATATAATCCTTTGGACCCCTAGATGCAAAGAAAACAACAAGTGGGAGAATGTTGGGTATGTGTTATATTCTTTGCATGTGTGTGTGTAGGCGCGTCATATATGACAACTGCGTCTGACGATCCCTCTCGTAATTCTCTTTGTGTCATGTGTGCCAGGTGCTTTCCTAGGGGGGTCACGGGGGGGTGCAGGTATCCCCCCCTGGTTACGCGCAGCGTTCGGCCCTCAAAAAAAATTTTGGGCGATTTTTTGTTATTTTTAGCGGTTTTCTAAATTAATCCCGTATTAAGGGATTAGGGTTTTGGTATCTATGAAATACCTAAAAACATTGTATATATTGTATGGTGAATGGTGAAATTCAATATAATGAATATAAGAAAGGTTTTCCCAGTTGAGGGTTTCCGGTATAAAATCTCTGTGTACTCTGTGTATGAGCCATTGATTAAATTATGTTTTGCTTAAGAATCTATATGCATTGCTTTACTTCACAGGTTTAAAACTTACATCATATTTATTTCTTGCATTTGCATCTTGATTTCTCATGGTAGCTTAGTTGCATTCCATCTTTGATTCTAATTTTTCTTTACTTGCATTATTGATGTACATGTTTCTCTTTCATCATATATATGAAAAATAAAAATAAAAATTATTATCTAGATTAGTTGTAAATTTTCTAAATTTGGTTTTGATTATATGGACAAAGGGTGAGTAGAGCCGCCCTAGATTTTGTGATTTTATGTTTCAGTGTAGGAACGGTGATAACCAGGAGATGTTAAGGTTCTCCTGCATTGTACAGTGAGAGCATGTCCCTAATTAGGAGCCAAATGTTTTCCCCAATTCCTAGGGATAACTAAGGAGATGATGTCTCGAGGACCCCAAGTTGTAGACATGGAGTACTAAGAGACATATGGATGACAACATCCACATGCACAGATAGAGACCCACATCACCACCACACCACCTCAGTTCATCATGATTATGTTCACCACATCAACTTTCTTTTGGAAGACGATGGGATTTTCTCCCTTTAATATTTGGCACATTTTGAGTATGTTTCATTTTGATTTGGAACATACTCAACAAGTATTTATCATTCCTAATGGTCTCTATCAAAGTTCTGGGCTCATCATGTTGAATATTCTCTTTATAAAATGATGACAGTACACTCAAGGACCTCTATATCTTCACCTTCTCATCCTTTATAAACCCTACATACTTCAACAATCCCAAGAACTTATTTTCATATTCTCCCATGGTCATGCTCCCTAACTGGAGTTCAAATAACTCTTGCATTTTCTTATCATAGAAGTGCCCTGAAAGATACTCCTTCTGAAAAATATCTCTTGAACTGATTCAAAGTGATCATCCTCTCATTAATGTGTTCACCTTTTCCATGTAAATAGTACGTGGAAATTATGGCTTCCAGGTTAGAGGAGTAGTTGTGAAACTGAAAAATACTCCTTGATTCCCAACAACCATGCTTGAACATCATATTCCCTTTCTCTTTCACCATCAAAGGATGGTGGCTAAACTTCCTTAGCTCTCCTTGCAATCTATCTAATTCATTCCTTCTTCTTTGGTGCTTAAGAGGAGACACTTCTGGACTACTTATGGAATCTTTATATGCATAAAATTTCCTTGTTGAATAAGGAGGTGAGTGATGTCTATAAATTCTCCTAGCACTTCTTGAATGACCAAATGTTATGTAGTTATCTCTTCTTTCATGATGTCTACCTTATTACTCCCATATTAAGTCTGATCCATTATTTTCCTTCCTATGCAAATGATTTAGGATTTGCATCATTTGATCATTTATTTTATTTTGTTCTCTCATCATATTCTCATTGTATTCTTTGTAACTCTAAACTTCTATTCTCAAGTTTATCACATTCTCTATTAATGTTTCTTGTACCCCTTTTCTCTTGTTCCCATTTGATTATGTCTCTGTATTACCAACACTGATATTTTTACCTTCAACTTCTTTTTCATGACTGAAAACTCCCTCTCCCTCTCCTTCCTCCATTTCCCAAATATGCATTGTTATGTTGAAATGATATGTTTATATCCCTTAATTTTGCAAAACGTGTAAGAAACCATTTTTGTTAGAATTTTTCATATTATAGAAAATTTTCAATTAATGCTATTGGTCATTTTTCTTAATTCATGAAGAATTATATCATAGTTCTCACTAATTCTAATAATTCCAAGTTATTATTCTTGGAACCATATTTTCAATGACCAATCTCTTGTTCAATTATGAATCTTGAACATACAGTTATTGATGACAAAGGAAATGAAGGAATATCCATTAGCACATGCAACATATCTTCAACGCTCAACGATCGTCCGATCATTCCTTTGGATTTAATATTGACTATGAGCCTAGTTTTCTTTGGATTAAATCATGATCGTCGATCTGCTCAGTAGACACCTAAACATGCCATGCAACCATAATGAACATAATTCATCCGATCTTCCCTTGATTAGATCTCAATTTTCGATATTTGCTTCTTTAGGATATAAGGACCATCAAGTATTCAACTTACAACCATCGTTCGATCAAATCTTTGATTAACCTCAATCGTCGATTTATTAGCTTAATGGTTTCTTCATGGACATAAGGAATATCATATCTTCGTTTCAACTTCCATGGCCTTCAAACTACACTTCACGCTCTCCCACACTCACTTTGCACTTATACTTAGAATCTTTTTAATCCTTTCTCTACAGGTCTAAGACACTTTTATTTACCCTTTTTTGGCCTCCAGGATACACCTTCACGTTCCTTCATACATATTTTTGACCCATACTTAGAAAATTTTCTAAGTATTTCACCATGGGTCTATGAGACTTCATGAGCCATCAGATTTCCCACCATTTGGGCCATTCGATCACCCTTTGGGTTGTTTGATCTATGAAAAGTGGTGACCTCTTGGGCCATCTGATTGATTCCTCATACTTAAACAATTTATCATAGTTCATCGCGCTCCGTGATATTTTGACACTTATTCCATTTTCAAGTTGTTACCATGAGTCGCATGTATCACTTGTGCTCTTGTCCATCCGATCGATTCTCCATACTTAGTTGATTTATGAGATCTCACCGCACTCCGGAGGTCTACAATAATTTCCCGAGTTACTTGTTCTCTCGTATGTCTGACCGATTCTCCATACTTAGTCGATTTTTGATATCTCACCACGTTTTGTGGGTCTACAACATTTTCCTGAGTCATTTTTTGTCTCATCTATCTGATCGATTCTCCATACTTAGTCGATTTTCGACATCTCACCGCACTCTGTGGGTCTACAATATTTTCTTGAGTCACTTGTTCTCTCATCCACCTAACCGATTCTCCATACTTAGTCAATTTTTGAAACATCTCCATCCAACTAATTCTTGGTACTTATTTTTTTTTCAATATCTTAGCGCAAGTCTGCAAGTTCATGGGTTCAAACTCATTTCTTCACATACTCCCGATTTCCTGCTACTTCACTATCTCTACGATGTCTTGCTACTTATATAATTTTCGATATCTCATTGTGTTGATGTTGCAGATGAGGTGGCTTCCACATGGATGTCTTCATCATACACTATATGATGCGGCATTGGTACATGTTCTAACACGTGGAATATGTAGAGTTGATTGTTATAGCCCCACCGTGGACTTCCTATGATGTGTCACTCATCTGACTAGACATGTGGCATTTTTGAGGTTTCTATTACGATGTTGATGTGGTCGATTTGGCCAACTAGGCATCAGGCCCTAATCCTTTGATCTTATTCGTTGATCTCCAATGAACAATGGTTAGGACTAAACCGTCTCTAGATCCATATTTTTTCACAACAAAAGTTAATTCCTTGTGTTGGGTTCAATACTCACTCGTTCTCATTTAAAATACATAACTCCACCTTTTCGTTAGAAACCATTTGTAGTTTTTTTTCCTTTATGAATATCAAATATATATATATGCATATATGTATATCAACCGTCACCATTCACGATGGTTTGAGAAGCCAAGACCTTCTTTTCAAGCTTGACTCTTCTCAATTCTGTAGTGGAATTCGTCCAACTTTATGTCGCCCCACTCCCTTTATTATTGTGCAACCCCGAATCCATTTCACGCACAAACATATTGATTCTTAATTTAGGGTAAACACATAGAGCTATTTTAGACATTCAATAACACACGGTCTTCTTTTCACTCAAAAGACTCCACAACGCACAAGGGTATTCTCTACTCCCTCTATCTCATTTGATTCACAAAACTATTTTCAAAAAAATCCTCATGCAAACAATTTTTGTTGTCCCATATCAAAGTAATCAATTTCCAAAGTCTCGATCCTATAATAGACCTTTAAATCTCGACATTGTAATCTAATGCTCTGATACCACTTTGTAACATACCCAACCACCATGCTAGATCACGCTACTCGAAATTCTCTACAATAATGCCCTAATACCATCTTTGTAACGTACCCAACCACCAAGCTAGCTACGCTACTTCAAATCATACTTTAAGAATTGATTTCAAATTTTTGATAACCATTAATTAGTAAAGAAGGATGAAAGAAACGTAATAACCACTCATGAAATAATCAATATTCACGCTATACTTAAAAATGTTTCTTAATCATGCCATGCACTGCCATAAATAGTAAGCAGGAACATTCAAGATACATATATTAGAGATAATATTCAATACACAACATAAATAAATATACAAGCAAAGGAAACCGTGACAGGGAGCACTTATCTTAAACAAAACCAATCAAGAATTGGTTGCAGACCAAGGACGCTCCTCCCAACCTTAAATGTCGTTATTCTACGTCTCAACAACAAGTTACCCATGAGCCAGGGATATGAATCCAAAAGGATGGGTTTCAGAGAAATATTCATCTTCCCAGACCAATAAGCACTCAATCTCTCATAGGTTTCTCAACACACAACAATCCAAAGTACACCATATCTCTTCTCTCCATATTGCACAACCCAAAGAAAATGAACGCCCTTCATTGCCACACATTCCCTCAGGATGTCCACTTCTTTCTAGGGATCCAGTGCATTTGGTCAATAATCTCCATGATGGAATTCTCAGTATTCACAATTGTGAACAAAGTTTATCACATTACAATGCATATGAGGCATACACGGACCAATTCATTGATGGAATGCACTAGCAATTACTATAGCTAGCAAAACAATGGCTTCTTTCCTCAACAAATTGTTTGCATGTCCCAACCAAGAACAAGAATTAATGAACCCAAAAATAGAGTGAAAGAGTGAATGGAGAAGAACCCCCAAACAACCCAAATATGGGTTTATAGATTTACTTGGAAGTCAAGAAACGCATGGCCTTCCCCCAAGAATCTCATGTCACCACTTTTCTCAATTAAAACAAAAATGGTTAAATAAAATATAATAAAAGACTTATCCCCTTTATCTCCCTCCCTCATGGAATCATACCCCCCTATAACTCTTGTCCATGTCCATCTTGTAGCCACCGATGTATTTTATTATTTGGAATGTTCATAGTATTACATTTCCTAGGCACTCTGGCTCCTTTTAATTATTTAGGCACTTTGTCCTTTCATCAAATGAACAAAATACATTATTAATATGGGGACTCAAAACTAGGATATTAAAATATTGATAGGGTGATTATACATATCCCCTAAATTGTCAACCTTCTTGTTGAAAGAAGAGGAAATGATTGTCGAAAAAAATCAGTATCATGATGAGAACCTAACACTCATAGTATTAGTGATCCAACTAGGATGATAAACTTAGACCCGTAGGTCCTTGGGATAGATGGATGTTTTGATGATAATTAATGATTTAGAGATAAAATCTAGTATTCACTATGCATTTATGCAGGTTAGTAAATTTCATTTTGTTGATGAATCATGATAAGAATGCTCTTGATTTTTATTTACCTTGTATGTGAAATGTGATGAGATGATTAACATTTTCATGATGTTATGATAACATGTGGTTCCATCTATTATGTTCATGCAATGTTATATCTTTGATAAATATATGTTGAGGTTATATCTCTTATCATAGTATCTCCTGATGTGATGACATGATGTAATTGCATGTAATTCTTTTATGATAAGATTCTTTATGATGACATGCGAGAGAATGTGGTGATGACTATGATGTTGTATTTTCATGATGACATCCAAGAGTTAGCATGTAGATTATTTCTTTGAGAAGTTGATATTATGACTAATGCATTGATCACATGTTTTGAGGTGGTTATTGTCAAGAAATCCACTATTGGTCGAGAGGGTCAATTTATTTGATGATCTTGTGGGAGCCCATAACCACGAAGGAGAATATTACAAATAACATTTTATGGATGGGGACAACTTAATATACTACTTATGCCAGTAATTCTTATGCCTTGTATTGGAGTTGTGATGCCGAAGTACCAAATAATGGTTGGAGTGTTGCTCGTCTATGGTGTTGTAGGATTGGACTTAGATGTCTGTGGTTTTACCTAGCAGTTGTAGAGGGAGTTGAAGTTATCCTTTCGATATTCCCGGTATACACGAGTACTGGACCAGATTCTTTCTTGGGAAGATGATGTCTTGAGCCTTGGGGAATTAGATAGATTGGTAGGATTTAAACTTGGTTCCAAAATTCAAGGATAAAAGATAGAGAGTACTCATGCTTCCCTAGTGTTGTGATGTGGAATGTTGATGCCTCTTGCGGTCACTTGGGTGGATTTATACTAGTACAACAGAGGGTGTTGTGAAATATACGAGAGATAACATAGGGTCTTGTGGAGGATATGGAAAGCCAATTAAAAACCTATAAGTAACATAATCAAAATTAACTTCGATGCAAAGTTCCTTGAAGGGGGTGAGTATTCAATGCCCCATATTATTATTATGTTATAAATAATAATAATAATAATAATAATAATAATAATAATAATAATAGTAATAGTAATAATAAATAAGTATAATAATTATCCTAAAGGGTTCATAATAAGTACTTATTATGGATATTTGGGTAATAAAAGAAAATGGTAAAGTAAGTAATGACAATTGATGGAGAAACCCTAAAATATAATAAAGAATTAAATAATAGATCCTATGGATTGGGTTGTTTACCATGGATGATTTCTATATTAGGACGAAGAAGAAGGGAAAATGACATCTCATTTTGCTTGGGAAATTTGATGACAAGGCTAAGAATAGTTGACGTAGTAGTGGATTGAGTGCTCGAGGGATCTCATTCATGATGATTGGGGGGGTTGGTTGGGTGGAGATTCGTCCCCCACTTTATGTTGTGGCTGGTCAGATCAAATATGAAGGAATTCTTACGTCTATGAAGTCACCAAATTATAGGTATGCTAGTTTCCAGGTAAGTTCCTCACCTCTCACTTTTGTATTTATGATTGTTAGTAGATCGGGTCATTACAAATATGATTTATTATGTTATCTTAAGTATTTTTTTCATAACATTTTGTTTCAAAGAATACAATCCTTGGGTTTGACTCCTTCAAATGAGTCATTTTGGTATTTTTTCTATGATTTTTTTATTATTTTATTTCTATTTATTTATTGGGAATTTTCATATAGTGAAATTTTTGGAAACCTTAGGAAACATAGTTTTGTTTCTCTATACTTTCGGAAATATAGGTTGTGTAAATTAGGATTTTTTACTAGTCCTAAAACTAGAGCTCAAACATGTGTTCTTGGTAAAATAGTAATAGAATATTTTTTAAGATATATAAAATAGTGAAATTCTCAGGAGACTAAGGAGAGATATCTTAAAACTTGTGGTCAATATTTTAGATTCTACTTCGCTATAAATTGTAATCTACAGACTATGGAAGTCGGGGTTTTTTACTAGTCCTAAAAATAGTCTCAAATAGGCATTCTAGGTAAATCAATAATATTTACTTCTAGAGAGATCAAAATTGAGTTCCACTATTTTAATTGGGAACAAGTAATACCATAGTGTTTCAAGTCCAAATTTATAAATTATATCCAAAAAATTGTACACGTGTTATGCCATACAAGTCTCTCCCTAGAAAGGGCATGTTATCGCACAATATATACTTTCCCAAAGCCTAAAGGCAAGTAGGCCTAGATTAGCGTAACACGAAGGTAGTCATATCACTGTCACCCTAATATAATACCTCTTTATATTTAGGAGGGAGATGACTCTACTCCAAGGGAGACGTCCCTAGACCTTGTGGCTTGATGAAGGGAAAAAGGTAAAGTAAATCGCCTCTCTCTCTAGGTCACTCAAGTTGGAATTTGTCACTAAGTTATGTCTTGAAGGATGAAGCAAAGGATAAAAGTAGAGTGTACCTGACCTTTACAAAGAAAACAACAAACATTACAGCAGTTTACAAGCAACTAATGATATTGGTGCTTCAACAAGACAATAAACTTATAAAAAAATGCTAGTAAACAAGTGTATACAACAAATAATAAATGTATAACAACATTAAATAGAGTGATGACAACTGCAATATATTCCAGAAAATGCACTTGTAAAGACAATATACTGAAAACTTTGAACACTTAAATGATAATGTTATTTCTTATGCAAATTCTGAATTAGTTTAGCTAGCTAATGAACTTTGAAAAGATGCATAAGATGAGTATGACAGTAGTTGTAACAACAACAATATAAAAAATGTGACATCAAATAGTAAAACCTTCATAAATGTACTTTATATAGGAAATTAAACGCACACTTTAGTTCTGATTGATTGTAACTTGCCTCATACAAATTATGGGTTGATTTAAATGGTCAAGTGGGCTTGAACATGCTGCTAGATGGTGACTGTAGCAGTGATTATGATAGCAGTAATTTAGTTGTTAGTATTTATATACTAGGTTAGCAAGTTGGTTTAGGTTAGTAGGGTATCAGGTAGAGAAATTGAGTTTGAAGTTTGATGATTCTTGTCAAGAAGCAAGGGTTGAAGACTAGTGCCTTTTAGGGGTAAATGGATTCAATGTGGGAAGCTCTCTCCTAGGGCTAGTATTTAATGATAATACACAAAATCTAAAAGGGAAAAAGGCTTAGGAGGAGTAGCACATTAATTCCTCCTAGGATTTTGACCTCAAGAAGGAAGGTGGCTAGGGTGTAGGCACTTATAGGCCCTAGCACCTCCTTCTCCTTAGACTTCTTTTGGATGGAAATATTATGCAACAATAACTTAATGACAACCTCTAAAGTGATATCACTTTAGGGCTCTAGAGGTTGCACAAATTATTAGATTAATTCAATGAATCTTTGACAAATATAAAGTAAGGAAGTAATACCTTAAGTTCCTTAACTTCTAGCATTTATTGGGCATGCAATTTTATAATCCCATATGAGCAAGTAAACCATACATTAACCATTCAACATAGATGACATAAAGTATAACTTACTTACTTACACCAAGAATAATCATGCAAAACAATTACTAGATTTCCAAAGTACTCCATAAAATGATCCAAGTTTCCAAAGTTTTCCTTTAAGAGAGGTGCGCCTCACTATTTCAACCCAAAATACCCCAATAGGGTGAAAATTTTAGACCCCTTGTCTCTAAGGACAAGAATCATCAAACTTCAAACTCAATTTATCTACCTGATACCCTATTAACCTAAACTAACTTGCTAACCTAGTCTAGAAATACTAACAACTAACTTGTTGTTGTCATAATCATTGCTACATCCATCATCTAGTAGCCTTTTAAAGCTCACTTGACCATTTAAATCAACCATGAATTTGTATGAGCCAAGGTACAATAAATCAAAACTAAAGTGTGCATTTAATTGCCTATCTAAAGTACATTTCCGAAGGTTTTACATTTGTTGTCACATTTTTCATCTTGTTGTTGTTACAACTCCTATTATAATCATCTTAGGCAGCTTGTCAAAGTTCATTAGCTAGCTAAACTAATTTAGAATTTGCATAAGACATAACACAATCATTTAAGTGTTCAAAATTTTCAATATATTGTCTTTACAAGTGCATTTTCTGGAACATATTGCAATTGTCATCACTCTATTTAATGTTGTTATACATTTATTGTTTGTTGTATACACTTGTTTACTAGCATTTTTTTACAATTTTACTGCCTTGTTGAAGCACCAATATCATTAGTTTCTTGTAAACTGCCATAACGTTTGTTGTTGTCTTGGTAAAGGGCAAGTGCACTCTAATTTTATCATTTGATTCATCCTTCAAGACATAACTTGGTGACAAATTCTAACTTGTCTGACCTAGAGAGAGGGGAGATTTACTTTAATTTTTTCCCTTCATCAACTCACTAGGTCTAGGGACATCTCCCTCCTAAATAGAAAGAGGTATTCTAGTGGGGTGACAGTGATAAGACTACCTCCATGTTATGCCAATCTAGGCCTACTTTCATTTAGGCTCTGGGAAAGTATAGATTTTGTGATAAAAAATTTGGCGTCGTTTTCGGGGAACATCGAGTCAATTTACCTCGAACGACACTTTTTCGGTAAGCCTTTATCCAAAGCCTTCATTTCAAAAATGTTACCTGGCGACTCCACTGAGGGTGATTCCCTCACTTCCATTTGATAATCCGTAGAATGATTATTTGGCAACTCCACTAATGAAAAAGCCAACCATGGCTTCTCAATGGGACTAGGGTAATTTTAAACCCTTAGATATGAGTGAAATTATGGGTTACCCTTGAAAAATGCCTCTGAGGTATGAAAATTGGCTCCCTAAATTCATCGGTAATGGAAGGGTTATAGCCGAAGATCACATGGATAATTTTTGGGCTTTATTTAAACTCCACCCTATCAGTGACGGTGTTGAACATTTGGCGTTACAACTTTTCTCTTCAACTCTTCATGGAAATGCTAGGAAATGGTATGACAATCTCCCTGATGCCAACAATACATCTATGGACCAATTAGAAGAAACCTTTCTCACAAAATGGAATATTAAAATAGAATATATCCACATGATGATAAAAAGACTCGAATACATGAAACAAACTAAGAAGGATACTGCCAAGGAATTCCATACCAGGTTTGAGAATTTTCTACAACAAATTCCTAGAAGCCATCATCTTGAAGACAAGTACCTCATTTAACTCTATACCCATGCACTCTTAGTGCAATTAGGGTTTCTCCTCAATGAAAAAGGGCCAAGAAAAATCTAGGAATCTTACCACATGGCTATACAAATCGACGAAAACATATCCTTGTTCAAGGGAGAACACCTCTTTACTCCAGAAATTAAAGTTGATGACCCCAAAGATACCCTGGATACTCTTAGTCTAGAGAGATTAGTTTCCCTTGAGATATTTGTTAGTAAATTATAGGAAAATAAGGGAACAAGTCATCGACCAACAAGAGGTTGAGGAGAAGGATCCTAATGAAGGTTTCCAATCCCATGATGAAGAGCAAGAATTTACTCATGTTTCTACCAAGGATAATGAGGACCTAGTTGAAGAGAAAGAGCCTGAAGATATAAAACATTATGATGAAGCATTAACAAGTGTTATTCCCTCTTTTGAAGCCATCAAAGATCTTGTTCCTCCTGCACACGAAGAAGAGAATGAGGTTAGTCATTTTCCTTTTCAGGATACCCTATTCTATGATTTAGAAGGTGAAGAAGTAAGGGAATCCTTGGACATGCTATACCCTTTGTATTGTGATAAAGTTGAAGATATAGAGAAAATTCATGAGTATGAGGCACTGATACCTTCTCATCCATTTTATGAAGTCATCCAAGCCTTTGAGGCTCCTGGACAAGAAGAAGTGAATACGGTAAGTTGTTTCCCTTTCAAAGATTTTGATGATGCCTTATTTTGTGATTTGGAAATTAAAGAAGTGTTAGAGGAGCCCTTGGATGCTTTAAACCCTTCATGTTATGATGAAGGAAATGACATGGTTGATAATATTGATGAGTACATACATGTTGGGAGACATAAATGGGATGTGATTGGTTATGATGGGGATCCTATTTACAAAATTGTTTCCTTTACAACTATCATATTAGGTGACTACTAATTCATACATTTGGAAACAAGGAGATGATATGGTTACAAACATCTTCCAAACACCCAAGGATGACTTGGCACTATGTTTTCATAATGATTTTTGGTCATACCTTGAGGATTTTGATGAGTGTTCCTTTGAGCACTTGGTTTTATTCTATGAAGAATATTATCAACCATCGTTGTGCTCAGATCTTTATAAGGGTGAGGACGTTTCTTTCCTAAAGCAGAATACTTGTGACAAGGTTTTCCATCTCCCTACGATTACTTTACCTCATTATGTCACTAAGGATGTAGTTGGGAAACAATTCGCTTGTCCCAAGTTTTCTCTAGGGCAGAGCCTTATTTTAGAATTAAAGGGTAGGTTGAATACCATAAGAAGAAGTTTATTATCTCAATATTTAAACTCTCCTCTAAGAATTTCCTAGTCACCCTTTAAGTTCTTTGTAGTCCCTTCTTAGACCTCAGGATGTGATGACGTCCAAGGTAGCCAACCTTCAGACTCTTTGAGTCAGTATTTTAAGCCTTTGAATTTTCATGATCCCTTTCTAAGATGGATTGAGAACTTTCCTAGAAGTGTAACTTGGTATAATTTTGTCCCTCCCTCCTGCCTCCATAAGCTATACTTTATGATTTCCTATGATATGATACATGATCTAACTCATGATATTTTTGTGCTTAACTTGTCATTGTTAATCCCTAAATAATGGCACATTACCCCTTAATTGGGGCATATTACATCAGTAATGTTATTTTGTTTATGTTGGCTAGGGTCCATTAGTTGTAATTGTACCTCCTAGTCTCCTATATATACCAAGGAGAGATTTTCATTTGGAATCATTTTGTATTGGGAAATTTAGATAGTGTACAAGGAGGTTTACCCCTAGAATAGACTTATTATCTTAAATTATATCTTTTTCAAGGCGTTGAGTACTTATTCTGAGGTTTCTCTATGTTATCTTGATATTTGGTCCTTAACATTTGGAATCAGAGCTCAAGGTCTTGGGGTTTCTCTGCTACATCTGAGACACCTTGGAATTTTCACTATAAGTTTTTTTCTATAATGTTTCAGAAGGAACCCATTGGAGTATATTTATTAGATATATCAAGGTACGTTGGGTTCCAATTTAATCTCCCGAGGCCTTATAATTTCAGAGATACATCCTGTGTAATATAGGGTTATGGAATCATCCTGAATTTAGTCATCGCAAAATTTTCGCTATGAAATTGTTTTGTAACGTTTCAGGCTCTGAAATCCAGAGGATATTCACAGAAATTATTAAGGTGTCGGTGATAAATATTTCATCATCTGGGTCATCTTACATTTGTGTATACACCCTGTGGAATACAGGGTATCTAACTAGTCCTATTGACTAGTCTCAAGAAAGTTTTCTGGGTAATAAAATTATAAATACTTCCTCAAGTATCCAAATTGAGTGAGATGAGTTACATTGAATAGTGGACAGTCTTTAGTATTTCTAGTAGAATTTTTAGAATTTTATATCAATTATTTTGTGTGGGGCACTCTATACAAGTGATATCTCTTGGAAAGGAAACAAATAAGCAAGTTGTGGGGAACTTACCATAAATTCCACTTGGCACATCCAATTTTGATCAGACCTACAGAATTGCAGAGAAGAAATATCATAGAACTACAAAAAATAATTTTTCATACCCAGAAGGGCCGAAATTTTGGAGATACAATGAAAGAAAGATTGTCTAGTAGAACCACCTCAAAATCAAGGTTTAAAGTGATACTTGGACAACATGCCACCAAAAAAGGTAACTTATACACCAAATAATCCTCCAGACAGTCCTACTTGGACTCTTGATGAAGGTGAAGA
>SNQJ01S0109874.1:8969-35762 GCA_010110895.2 Picea sitchensis
GAAACAACAAGCAGATCAACATCGTAGTGAAAAAAGTTTTGAAGTAGGGGATTGGGTGTTTTTAAGACTACAACCATACAAACAGATGTCCCTCAAGCAAGCCAAGAAGGATAATAAATTATAACCAAAGTACTATGGCCCTTATAAGGTGTCACAAAAGATTGGTACTATGGCATACAAATTGGAGTTTCCTGCATCTTCACGAGTACACCCAATGTTCCATGTTTCATGCTTAAAGAAGGTTATAGGTGACAATATCCCAGCTCAAACTATATTTCCAGAACTTGACGAGGAAGGAAAAGTCATATTGGAGCCTTAAGCCATCACTAACACAAGAATTCGCCAGATAAGGAATAGATCCATTTTAGAGTATCTCATTAAATGGAGGAAACTACCGGCTGAAGATTCCACTTGGGAAGATGAGTCTTTTATATAGAAGCATCCAGATTTACTCAAGCGTTGCGGACAACATTTGTCTCAAGGGGAGGGGCATGTTAAGCCCTAAATAGTGGCTCATTACCCCTTAATTAGGGAATATTACATTAGTAATGTTATTTTATTTATGTCGTATTTATTCCATTAGTTGTAATTATACCTCCTAGTCTTCTATATATACCAAGGAGACATTTTCATTTGAATCTTCTTATTTTTGGAAATTTATGTGGGAATAAGGAGGTTACCCCCTTGAAGAGTCTTATTATCTGAATTTATCTCTTTTTCAAGGCGTTGAGTACTTATTCTAAGGTTTTTCTATTCTATATTGATATTTGGTTCCTAACACAGACCAATCTGGCTTTATTCCTAACAATTTGTCTGTGTTCATTCATTTTGTTCTTAAACACCCATTTGGAGCCAATTACATTCTTATCTGCAAGTCTAGGAACAAGCTCCCAAGTATTGTTCTTCTCAATCTGATCCAGTTCCTCATTCATTGATTTTAACCAACTTACATCTTTATTGGCTTCAACAAAGTTCTTGGATTCCACCATGGATATGAAGGCTATATGTGATTGCTCGGTGTCTTTGATTATCCTTCTCCTGGTTTATACACCTTTGTCTTTCTCACCAATTATCTGACTTGCAGGATGATTCTTTTGAGTAATTATGGAGGAAGGATTTGATGATGTCTGATTATTTGAGTCTGCCTAAGTATTTGTATCTTCATCTGACTCGGAGTCTTATTTTTCTGATTCTTGGACCTATTCATCTTCAACTTCAACTATATCCTTTGTTGTTGATTCAATATTTCTCACCTCTCTTACTGGGACTCCTTCATCAACTTTTATGTCAATGCAATCAACCAATTAATGCAGTCTCTTATTATAGCATATGTATCCTTTACTGTTTGTAGCATACCCTAAGAAGATGCCTTCATCAGCCCTGTCATCATACTTGCCAAGGTTTTCATTATTATTATTTATGTAGCACTTACTCCCAAAGACTTTGAAGTGTTTGATTAAAGCAAGTTTTCCATACCACAATTCATAAGGTGCCCTGTCACTCTATGGTATGAGGTGAGCTTTGTTAAGAATATGGATTGTTGTGTGTATTGCTTCTACCCAGCAGGTTTGACCAATGTTCTTCTCATTCATCATTGACCTGTCCATTTGCTAAACTGTTTTGTTTTTCCTCTCAACTACTCCATTTTGTTGTGGAGTTCCTGGGATTGTGTATTCTCTCTTGATCCCATGTTTATCACAGAATTCCTTGAAATCACTTGACATAAATTAGCCTCCTTTGTCTGATCTTACAACCTTTAATATGTTGTCTGTTTGATCCTCAGTTAAAGGCTTAAATATTTTAAATTTCTCAAATGATTCATCTTTTTCTTTGAGAAAAGCAACCCAAGTGAGTCTGGAGTAATCATCGATGATCAACATGAAGTAGTTTTCCTTCCCTGTGCCTTCCTATCTTGATGGTCCACATAAATCCATATGAACTAATTGGAGTGGTTTCTCTGTTGAATTAGAGATCTTGGATTTAAACTGTGTCATGGTTAGCTTTCCTACTTGGCAGGGTTTACACACAGAATCTTGTGGCTTTGATATTCTTGGAAGATCTTTTACTGCCTCAAGATTTTTGAGCTTGATTAAGTGGTCAAAGTTTAGATGTCCAAGTCTCCTATGCCATAACCATCTTTCATCATGTTTTCTTATATGACACTCTTCTCTATATTCTTTCAGCACATATACATTATTATCTGTCCTTATGCCTTTAGCCACCACTTGTCCTAATTTTACAGACTTTATCTTACAATCTTTGGAAGTGAACACCACTTCACATCCTCTGTCACACATTTGACTTACACTGAGAAAATTATGTTTCATCCCATCTACAAGCAGAACATCTTGGGATTTTCCTTTGCCATTACTTACACTCACCATCCCTTTACCCTCGATTTTACCTGGTTCATCATTTCCAAAGGTCACATTTCCTGTTTTTCTTTTACTTATAGACAGAAAATTATCCTTGTCTCCAATCATTTTCTTGGAACATCCATTGTCTATATACCAGGGGTCTTTTTTTCTTTGAGTTGAAAGTACTAGACCATATTTTTCACTATATTTCTTTTTCCATGTGTTGGCATTTCTAGCTAAGGGTTTTATCCTTGGATCTACTTTGTAATCCTTCATATGGCAATTTGCAAATTTGTGGCCAAAGTTATAACATTCGAGCTCAATGTTCACAAGGTCAAAGTGATTGGTGCATCTTTTTCTACTCATTGGTTGTTTAGTTCTATGTTGCAAAGATTGTTTGTTTCTTGATCTCCTCAGTTGCATGTCTCTAAAAATAATTTAACAATTTGCAATCTTATGACCAAAATTAGAGCAGTAAAAACAGTAACCATGGAAGAATTTTTGGTAAATGAAGGATGGCCTTCTTCTTGGCATATGTTGCTCCATCTTCTGATATCTTTGTTTTTTATCAGGGATCATCTTTTCTTTATTAGCTTTTGGTGGCAAAGTACTCACATGGTCTGATTGTATGCTAACTTGGAACTTGATCATATTTACTAACTCTTTGCTTTCTGGTTGTTTGCTGCTTGAACCACTTAAATAGCCTAAACCAGTCTTCGACAAAGGAGATCTATGTTTGCTCAGAATGTCATTTAGTTATGTTGAGGCTTTAATGCTTGGAAAATTTTGGAGATACAATGATTTAAACTTCTTCATCTCTTTTCTGGTTTTTACTACCTCTTCTTCCAAGGATTCACATCTTGCCTTCTTTTCTGATAACTATTGTTTCAGAATGTCCTCTATTTTCTTTGCCTCTTCTAATTCCACTTTTAGCAGGACAAAGTCTTCATCAGGTTTTTTATTATCTTTCTCAAACTGTATCAACAATTGTTTTTGTTTTTTCTTCTTAAATTTGAGTCTAGCAATTTCTTCTAGAGAACTGATCAGTTCTCCTTCCAATTTAACCACAGCTTCTTCATCATCAACATCACTTCCTGTTCTTTTATTATCATAATTCTCTTTGGCCATAAGCATAAAGAAATTAATCTTATCTTCACAAGAAGAATCACTATCTGTGTCCCCTGAAGAGTCATCATTGTTTACACATAAACTTTTCTTTTTACCAAATCTCTTGTATTTGTACTTGTTGGCCCTTGGTTCTGGAAGGAAGCAAAGAAAAAGGAAGGAAAGGAAATAAGCAAGCTTCATGGGAGACACAGTAATTGTTACTGAGTCGAAGTGAGCAAAAGAGAAGGAAGGATGGAGCGAAGTACGAAAAATCAAGCCGTTGTACAAGAAGACCAGGGATGACAGATCAGAAAGGAAGAAGGATCGTAGACAACTCCGCAAGCAAAGAAAGCCATCATTGGATGCTTTGGAGCACCGCGATATGAAGAAGGAAAGACAGATTGGCGAAGCCTGGAAAAAGAGGGTCAAGTTGACCTAGGGTTTTGTTAATTAGGGTTTTTGACACCTAGGTTTCTACCTAAGGCTGTCGGGGAGGGACTATAATGTATAAATAGAGGTCGAGAGGACCTAGGTTGGGTCGGTACTAGTGTTGGGTATTGATATTAATTGTTTCTAGTTAAGAGAGTATTGTACTATGAGAGAGAGGAGTGCTAAGAGTGAGATCCTTCTATTATTGTAAGATCTTCAGCTGGGTACGAAAATCGAGTCCTGTAGTTGGGTGCACAGGAAGGTGGGAGATAGAAACAAGAAGAGAGAAGATCTGCTAACTAAGAGCGCAGATCAGAACTATAAGATTTACCTTAATATATCATAAGCACAGTTTTGTGGACGTAGCCCTAGAGAGAGGGTGAACCACGTATATCTGGTGTTATGTGTGTGTGATTGCTTCCTGGATCTTTGTCATTCTTATACTGTTAATTGCATTATTGTGTTAGATCAGATGTATGGATGCGCAGAGTATATCTAACTGATAAAGAGATATATGAATGTTGCATTATTGTTGTATTAGTTCCACTTGATATTCCCCTGGTTGTAGACATCTTTGTCCTGCAACCCCCCTCTTAGCTACTTTGGGTGAGACTGCATCTTCTTCGCAGGTGTTTCCGAAAGGGCCAGTAGTCAGGGCTTGTTGGTGCGCTCTTGGAGTGAACACTGGATCTGCCCCTGTGCCAACAAATGGTTCTATTGTCGGGACAGGAATCTATGTAAAGGAATGTCAAGGTGGTTCCCATCGAAGACAGAGATTCAGAAGTGGATAGAGGATCAAGAGAAGGACTTTGCAAAAGCCCAGAACAAGAACCCTAAAATGAGTATTGAATATTGGCTACAAAGATACATTTTCACCGACATTCACGAGATCTTCTTTGGGGGAATCCACGAGGAGTTGTTTGAATGGTTGGCTAGGTTGGCTGATACCCAGTTCGAGATTAGATCTAGACCTCATGTGGTTTGGATGTCGGCACTAATCCAGAAGGTTAAGAGAGTTGACAACGTTGTATCAAGGGTTGTAGATCACTGGTTTGATAGTACCATTGGAGGGTATATCACCGAGTTTGTTGTTGACAGAATAGAATCGTATAGCCAAGCCGAGAGATACTTTTTCAAAGGACCTAGAGGCAAAAAAATTCACTTTATGAAACTGAGAATCAAGATGTTGTTGCATGAAAATAATGTCTTGAAGATACAGTAGATTGGTTGGACCTGAAAAGGCTAATGTTCAAGATCTTGGACAGCGATAGTGACATAGAAGCTGGACATACGCGTAGTGGGAAAGTATTATGAGGAGTTCACCTTGAGAACTTTTTTAAGAAAAACTATGGAGAAGAGGGTTTCTACAGTGTAGAATAGGTAGACCTAACCGACAAATAACATTCAAAGCCCACCCGAACAGAAGAAGGGGAGGATGAAGAACTTTTCCAAAGCGAGCCAGAAACCTCAGGAACTGCGCAGGTTACTGAAGTAAGTAACATTAACCATCATGTTGTTTCAATAGCACTTAGCAGTCAGAATAGTCAGAACCACCAGAGTCTTCAGAGTATTGTTACTAGCAACTCAACCTATACTCAGACAGGAAGCCTAGGTAACTCTATGGCAGATGAGATGAGGCTCCCTATCTTTAGAGGAGATGGATCTAAGGATCCCGTTCAACACTAGTTCCTGTGTGAAGTCGTATGGAATATTAAAAGTATCACCGACGAAGCCATCAAGAGAGCCCAATTCAGCACTACGCTTAGGGACCGTGCACTGAGCTGGTACATGAAACTTGTTCAAGGACTGGCGCAGCCTAAGCCACTGAATGAGATCAAGAATGTGTTGATTGCGGAGTTTAAGAAACCTAAGTCGGAGTCACAATGTATTACAGAGCTAAAAGAGATCAAACAAAAGGTAGCAGAACCAGTTTGGGAGTTCGACCAGAGATTCAAGACCTTAACAGGCTGATTAACTTTTCAGATCCCTAATGAACAGAACAAAGAACAGTTCATCATTGCATTGTTACCTCACATCAGAGTCCCTTTGATGTAGTAGAAGATTGCATCGCAGACAGAATCTTTGTAGATCGCCATGAAGCTTGAATCAACACCTATGGGAGAATCTAGCTCAGGCATGAGCCAGATCTTGAGCCAGCTGACTAGTCTATCTCTGCAGGTTGAGGACATGAAGAAGGACAAGGGGAAGGAAAAAAGAGAAGATATTTGGTGTGTAAGATGCAGATATGAAGGTCATGATAAAGAACATTGTTCCCTGTTCCATGAGTATTTGGCCTCAGGAGCACTGATCCCCTTGAAGCAAGTTAACCTACCCTGGTGCGATGTATGCAGAAATAGGCATCGCCCAGGTGAGTGTTATTACATGCAGAAGTATGTTCAAACACCCACAAACTTGTACTACACATTTTGTAATTAAGTGGGGCACGATGATCGAGATTATAGAGCTTACGATCTCATGCATGAGAGGTCGAGGGACATATACAAGATCCAAGGCTAAGTACACCAAGAAGGAAATAATGCACAGTATAATTCTCCAGGAAGAAGAAGTTTTAATCCTCGTGATGGGTACAGAGGATGAGGACAAGGAGGAGGTATGGGTCGAGGCCGATGAAAAATTATCTGTCATAACTATGTGCATCCAGGACACTTAGCAAGGGATTGTCAGAATCCTTGCACAAACTGCAGCTATTGTAATTCCTTCGAGCATGTCATAGAGGAATGCCCTGCGTTATTGGCTAAGCTTCAGGAAATACAAGGACCCCAGTAGAACCCACAAGTAAAATTGATATATGTTGAAACTCATAGAAACGACCCTAGATTCATTGTCATTACTCGAGGAGGTGCTGCCACAAGAGAAGACAGATCATCACAAGGAAAGAATGCAGACGACCATGGAGTCAGGAAGGCTACAGAGAAGACCCCAATGTTCGAGGCTAAGAAAGAAAGACAGATATTTAAGGAGGCAAGAAAATATTTCAAAGGAGATCAAGGGTCCTCATCTAGAATGCAAACAGAAATCAAAGAGTATGGCATGCCTCAGGCGTTTGATCAGTCTGCATCACCAACAGAAGAAAAATAGGTAAGCAAACTCATGGAATTTTTGTGCACTTGTTTTAAGTTGATGCAAGATAAAAGCATTGTACAAGAATTACAATATTTAATCAAGCAGTATGAGCTAGGCAAGATAGACTCCTTACTGAATAGGGCAGTGCAACAAATTGGGAAAAGGAGAAGGACAAATAAAGAATTACACCTGAATTCTCTAATAGGAGAATATAATATAGACTATGTGGTCCTCGACTTAGGGTCGGAGGTCAATGTCATGACGAAGAAAACCTGGGCACTGATGGGAAAACCCAAGATGATATACTCCCCTATTAGGCTTCGCATGGCTAATCAGCAAGTTGTCAGCCCATTTGGAAGATTAGAGCATGTCCCCGTGGACATCGACAGAGTTAGAACCTTTGTAGACTTTGAGGTAATTGAAATTGTTGATGATAGCTGCCCTTACCCAACATTACTAGGAATTCATTGGGCCTTCAACAATTCTACTATGGTCAATTTAAAGAAAAGATGCATGACATTTGAAGGAGATGGCCTTAGGGTCATTGCACCCTTAGATCCAGATGAAGGTTCGTGGCATACAGAGCCCATCAGAGAAAAAGACTATGCATATGAGCTGGAAAACATCTATAAATTAATAGCCAAACAACAGGATTATATCAACCCTATTGTCAATGGGAATCTAAGCTGGCGAAGTGACAGTGCGTGTTCATCAGATTTAGAAGAAGCGCTGGAGAACTAGCAGAACCAGATGTATGAAGTATCCACAAGGAGATGTGCTCGACTTACCAGAGAAGTTCATTGGATTGGTACAACAACCTACCTTTGATGGTCTGAATCCTTTAGAATCCTTCTTGATGGACTTCAAAACAATTGTACCAACACAACAGAGGTTGTTGGCTATGGATGAGGCCTTGAAAGCTACACCAGAAAGATGGTGTGGGATGCACAAAGGAAACATCAAAGAGTGTACACAATGTCGAACTTTGATGACAACACGGTTCTCAGCACAAGTAGGAAGCTGCGAAGTGAGGTACACAGGTCGAAGTTGCCTAAAGGACCATGTATGAAGCTGCGAAGAGTCCTGGAGTGACATTCCTCGAGAACAATGGGTACATAGATTCATTAACACGTTGGACATGATCCCTATCAACTGGTACCTTCAAACGGAGCTGCGCCTCATCATTTCAGATTGGGAAGGTATGATCCAGAATTTTGTAACCACCTTTTTGTTTGACAGTGAATTTCCTTCTGTAGACCAAGCATTACAGATTGTGAGACAGAACATACTTAAGGAGGCATCTGGCCTCCCTTTGGAGCAAGAAGAGGATGAATGGACTGTGCCATTCCATAAATTGCAAGGATGTTACCACATTAATGTCGATGAAGATGATGATCCGAGGAAGGTAAACATTGTTGAGACAGAAAGCCACGGAAATATGGAAGGACCAGGAGTTGAACTGCCATTCATTGGATAGTCGATCAAGATAAAGAAAGTTAATATTGGGACAGAGGAGACACCAAATCTTGCCAATGTTGGAGATTATTGGGATGTTGCTACCATTGACAAGATTACAGAGTTATTGCACGAATATCAGGACTTGTTCCCAACCAATTTTACTGATATGAAAGGAATCAAAGAACCTATGGGTGAAATGAGGATACCTTTGAAACCATATGTGAAGCCAGACAATCAAAGACCCTACAGATTGAATCTGAAATATAAGGAAAAATTGAAGATTGAGCTTGACCGAATGCTGGAAGTAGGGATTATTGAACCTGTCGAAGAATCGGAGTGGATCACCCCTATGGTAGTACAAGACAAGAAGACAGACGAGATTAGAATATTTGTGGACCTTAGAAATATGAACGATGCATGTTTTCATTACCCCTTCCCTACACCATTCACAGATGAAGTATTAGACAATGTGGGACGCCGGGAGGTATATTCTTTTACAGATGGGTTTTCAGGATACCATCAGATCCAGATTGCCAAGGAGGACCGTCATAAGACTACATTTTCCACAGAGTGGGGATCCTACCAATACACAGTGATGCCATTTGGATTGAAGAATGCACTATCCATACTTTCTAGGGTGGTGGTCGAAGCGTTCAAAGAATTTTTTCATAAATTTTTAGAAGCATACTTTGATGACTGGTTTGTTTTTAGTTTGCTGAAAAATCATGTTGAATGTCTAAGGCTAATGTTGGATAAATGAAAGCAATGTAAAATTTCTTTGAATCTGAAGAAGTGAATCTTCTTCTCACCATTTGGAGTATTATTAGGTCATATTGTATGCAAGCAAGGATTGTTGGTGGACCCATCCAAAATTGAAATTATAGTTGATTTGCCACCTACTACTTCAGTCAAACAACTGCTCACTACGCTAGGACATACTCGCTATTACGGGAAATTTATCAAAGGATATTCTCAGATTATTGCGCCAATGGAGAAGTTATTAAAGAAAGACTATCAGTTTGGTTGGTCAGAAGAATGCTAGCAGAGCTTCGACACACTGAAACAAAAGATGGTGACTGCACCTATCCTGGTCTTTCCAGATTGGAGTAAGGAATTTCATGTGCATGTTGATGCATATTCTATTGCATTAGGAGAAGTACTGGCACAACCTGGAGAAAGGGACATTGATCATCCATTATCATTTTCCAGCAGGAAGCTATCCACAGCTGTAGTCAATTACACCACTACAGAGAGAGAAGGATTAGCCATGGTGTACGCATTATAGAAATTCTGACACTACTTGTTGGGAGGACACTTTAAAATGTTTATTGATCACTCTGTGTTGAAGTACCTAGTCAACAAGCCAGTTTTGGGGGGGGAAATATGCATATGGCTTCTCCTGTTTCAAGAATATAATTTTGAGATCATAGTTAAGCGAGGAAGAATGAACAAGGGACCTAACCACCTGTCGAGGTTGGAACATGGCGAAGAACCCACCAGTCTGGAGGATACACTACCCGATGCACAACTGCTCTCCATTAGGAAGGTGGATGACCACTTCACAAACATAGTCCAGTTCCTGTCAACAAGAATGGCTCCAAGTGAGTATACAACTTCCTAGAAGAAACAGCTAGTGGTGCATGCTGCAGATTTTTCACTGATAGTTGGTTAGTTATATAAGATGGGACCTGATGAGATGCTAAGAAGATGTGTGATGGAGGTAGAGCGCCCACTGATCCTCACAGAAGCTCATGAAGGCATCGTAGGAGGACATTACGCAGGGAAAGCAACTGCGCAGAAGGTTCTGCGAGCTGGCCTTTGGTGGCCTATGTTACACAGAGATGCTAAAGAGTATGCCAGAGCATGTGATGTATGCCAAAGATTTGGAAGACCATCCTGAAGAGATGAAATCCCCTTAGCATCACAGATGAACCTACAAGCATTTGAAAAATGGGCCATTGACTTCGTGGGACCTATAAACCCACCAGGGAAGCACACAGGAGCAAGGTATATTATTACTGCAACAGAATACCTGACTAGATGGGTCGAATCCAGAGCAGTCAAGGACTGTACTGCAACTACAGCTGCGTGTTTTATATTTTATGACATAATAACCAGGTTTGGATGTCCTGAGATCCTTCTAAATGATCAAGGTACACACTTCATCAATAAGATAATGGAAGCCCTGACTGAAGAATTTGCAGTCCACCATCATAAGAGTACGCCTTACCACCCATAGGCCAACATAACGGTTGAAGCATTCAACAAGATCTTGGAGACAGCATTGAAAAAGATTTGCAACGTAAACAAGGATGACTGGGATTTAAGAGTACCAGTAGTACTCTAGGCTTATATAACCACTTTGCAAGAAATTAACAATGCAGACCCCCTTCAAGTTGGTTTATGGTGTTGAAGTTGTTGTCTGAATGGAGTACTTGGTACCAAGCTTAAGAATTGTTGCATTTACAGACATGGATGATACCAATGTTGTTCGTGAGAAGCTTGCACAGTTGGTTGAACTGGAAGAAGACAGATTCATTGCAGGATTCCAACAACAAGTTCAGAAGGAATGTGAAAAGGACTATCATGACAGGCACATCAAGAAGAAGGCACTTAAGCAAGGTGATTTAGTACTGATGTATAACAGTAAGTTTATCAAACACCCTGGGAAGTTCAGAATGCATTGGCTATGAGATTGCCTATGTTACAGAATGAGGAGTTGCACACCTAAAGACATTGAAGGGAGACTGGAAGGAAGGATTGGTGAATGGGAGTCGGCTGAAGTTGTATTATGAAAACCAGTTGCCTCGCATCTCTAAGTAAAAGTAGGAGGAAAAGGGTCCAGGTACCAGGTGCAGTTGAAACTGGGTACCAGACACAGAAAATACAGCCTTCACAAGGTAGGAAAGGAGGCATAAAGCAGAAAGCAAAGACTACACTGTGCAGTCCACAGTTGAAGTGAAACAGAAGGATCAGAGCTCAAGTGCCTCGAGACGAGTCACAGGTGATTTTTGGGGGCCTGTTGGCCCTTGGTTATGGAAGGAAGCGAAGAACAAGGAAGGAAAGGTAAGAAGCGAGATTTGCGGGAGACACAGTAACTGTTACTGAGTTGAAGTGAGCAAAAGATCAGGAAGGATGGAGCGAAGTACGGAAAATCAATCCATTGGACGAGAAGACCAGGGATGACAGATCAGAAAGGAAAAAGGATCATGGACAACTCAGCAAGCAGAGAAATCCATCATTGGATGTTTTGGAGCACCGCGAGATGAAGAAGGAAAGACAGGCTGGAGAAGCCCGGAAAAATTGGGTCAAGTTGACCTACGGTTTTAGACACCTAGGGTTTTGGTAATTAGGGTTTTTGACACCTAGGTTTCGACCTAAGGCTATCGGGGAGGGATTGTAATGTATAAATAGAGGTCGAGAGGACCTAGGTCAGATCCGTACTAGTGTTGGGTATTGATATTAATTGTTGTTGGTTAAGAGAGTATTGTACTATGAGAGAGAAGAGTAATGAGAGTGAGAGCCTTCTGGTATTGTAAGATCTTCAGCTGGGTGCGAATATCGAGTCCTGCAGCTGGGTGCGCAGGAAGGTGGGAGACAGAAACAAGAAGAGAGAAGATATGTTGACTAAGAGTGCAGATCAGAACTGTAAGCTTTACCTTAATATATCATTAGCACAGTTTTGTGGATGTATCCCTAGAGAGAGGGTGAACCACGTATATCCGGTGTTATGTGTGTGTGATTGTTGCCTAGATCTCTGTCATTGTTATACTATTAATTGCATTATTGTGTTAGATCATAAGTATGGCTACGCAGAGTAGATATAACTAATAAAGAGATATATGAATGATGCATTATTGTTGTATTAGTTCCACTTGATATTCCCCTGGTTGTAGACATCTCTATCCTGCAAACCCCCCTCTTAGCTACTTCGAGTGAGACTGCATCTTCTTCGCAGGTGTTTCCGAAAGGGCCAGTAGTTAGGGCTTGTTGGTGTGCTCTTGGAGTGAACCCTGGGACTGCCCCTGTGCCAACAGTACTTCTCTTCACCTTCAGTGTTCTGTTCCTTCTTCTTGCATGGACACTTAGATGCAAAGTAACCTATATTTCCATAGTTAAAACATTTGAAGGAAAACTTGCCTTGGTACTTGCCTGATCCTTTCTTTAGTCTTCTCACAAATTTTTCTTCAATCTCATCAGGCTCGGAATCCTCATTGTTATCTACTTTAAATGATGCTTCTCTAGAGTTGGGTTTATCTTTACCTATCCTCATTTCATAAGTATTCCGAGTTCCTAGGAGTTGGTCAATAGACAAAGTTTTAAGATCATTCAGTTATTCTATAGCAGAAACTTTTGGATTAAATCTATCGGGCAGAGATCTTAAAATATTCTGAACTAAAAATGAGTCTTCAATATTCTCACATAGACCCTTCATGGCATTCACAAGCTCCTCAAATCTTAAAAAATATTTACTAATTGTTTCATCCTCATTCATCTTTAGTTCAAATTCCAATCTATATGTCTGAAGTTTGGCACCTTTTACTTTCTCATCTCCTTCATAACTACTAATAAGTTTATCCCACATTTCTTTGGCATATTCAAGTTGCATGACCTTTACAAATTCAACTTTAGCAAGCCCACTCAAGATAGCATTTATTGCCTTAGAATTGAAGTTGAATTATAGCTTGTCATCCTTAGGAGCTAGTACAACTGGCTTTACATAACCAGTCTCTACAAGATCCCAAACATCAGCACCTAAGGCCATGATGTATGTTCTCATTCTAACCTTCCAGAAGGAAAAATGTGTTCCATCAAACATAGGAGGCTTATTGGTTGAAGTTCCTTCATGGCTTGTCATGTTTAAGCTTACTGATCTACCTTTAAATAAATGGAACCCGCTCTGATACCGATTGTTGGAATTATTAAGACAACTGAGAGGGGGGGGTGAATCATTTGTTACTGTGCTTAAACAATTTTATGCCTATTAAAATATTATTAACCTTATCCAAGTGATCATCAAGATTATGTAAGACATGAGCAGCAGAAATAACAAACATCAATCACACATATGATATACACAGAGACATATATTTCACGAGGAAACCCATAAAGGGAGAAAACATCTCCTTCTTCGAAGGATAGGCAGTATTTTAAGTTTTGTACATCATATTTCTTTGAGAACCAACTCAAAATGAGGCTACAACCTCTTCTTTAACAAGCTGCAACTTGTTGAGAGCACCGACTCTCTGGTTTCTCTAGCACCCACTAGAAGGAAGCAACAACTCCCTGAGTGTCCCAGCACCAACTGGATGGAAGCACCAACTTCCATTCACATAGGCACCAACTTCCATTCACACAAGCACCAACTTCCATTCACACAGGAACCAACCTGTATAACAAAGAACAATGGTTCTCCCTTGCACCACCCTACCACCCTATTTTTTCTGGCTGCAACCAGATGGAAGCTACAACTCCCTGTGTCCAAGTACCCACTTGAAACTCTGAGGATAACAATCCTCCCTAGCACCACCCTACCACCCTGAGATATAAAACTTTACTTGCTTTCTTTGCCTCTCATATGGTTTGTTACAGCTCCATGTCTCCTCTGCCTTCTTCAACTTCTATGTTATGTTCTGCTTCTGCATATTTCTATTTTTGTGCTCTGCTCTTTTTCATCCTCCACACAACACTACTCTATTCAACTTCTCTTCAACATTTTATGCTATGTGTTGCCTCTGCATTCTATACATTGCACCTCTGATATCCACTTCAAGTACTACACTGCTTCTCCTCCTACCCACATGCATAACCTTCGAAAAAATCTCACTATACTCTTTGTTATGCATGTCTTACTCACATCGATTCCTCTGCCTGATCATCATTCAAACTCTTCGTCTTCCCTGGCGGTTATGTTGTATCTGTTCATCATCAGTGGTTGTTATCCAAAGATTCTTTGGTTTCTCTCGCAGTTGAAACTCTTCGTCTTTTCTGTCAATTACAGCCAGTCAATTATGGATTCTTTGGCTTCTAAGCCCCTTCCTTCATGTGACCATTGGTGATGACCATACGCCTAACCAACAGGCACTTCCTGATCTCAGTCTAGTGAGTGCTAGATCCATTTCTCGATATGACCTTGGGCGATGATCTCATGTGACCATGTGATTGTGGGCGCATCCAAAGGTGTTTTGAATCAAACTACTTTTTGCCCTGTAATTTACCTCGAGCCTCCACGTGTCCTTTCTCCAAAATCGTGGTTTCGATTGCGGCCCGCCTTCAAATTTTTAAATTTCATGCATCTTCAATCCCCGCAATGCGATGGGACCATCGATCTCATGATCTTGATAGTGGTCCTGAATGTATGGTTCATATTTTTTCTTTCACAATCTGCGGATCATATCTAACCTTCCTAGATCAATGGTTGTGACTTTTTTCATGATCTGAGCTTCGAGAGTTTCAAATCTCAAACCTTGCTTTCTTTCATACGCTAATCTTTCGGAGTCGATGATCTTCGAACACCTATCCTTCTCAATCAATGACTCTGCCTCCACTTTGGGAATTTGACCTTTCAACTAGATCAACAGTTATGTGGCTCCTTTCTCGATCAACTGTCAAGATCTCCTTCAGGTCTCCGGACTTCTGAAATCTCAAGCCTCAAACTTTACTTCCCCTTGAAGTATGCAGATTACTGCCATGTGTCCTCTTGGATCAGACAGTTGAGGCATACTTCGGATCTTTACCCGGAGTCCACAGGATTATGCCACGTCTTTTCTGGATCAGATGGCCCAGATTTACTTCAAACAATCTGACGCTTGAGATATTCTTTGAATGATCTGACAACTAAGATCTACTTCGGATGATCCGATGGTCAAGAATTTATTTCGGCTTTCCGAGTCTCCAGGCTTTGGGAATTTCAAAACTCAAACCGACGCTTTGGATCAGACGACCTAGATTCACTTTGGATGATCTGATGCTTGAGATCTTCTTCGAATGATCTGACGAGTGAGATCTACTTAAGTTGATCCAGCGGTCGAGAATTCATTTTGGCTCTCCAGGCTTCGGGTATTTCAAATCTCAACTGGAAATTCTTGAAGTGATTTCTCCGGAGCGTAACCTCCTCATATCTTTAGACCCAAAATGAATGACGTTCGTTGGATGAAGGTCTTAGATCAACAGCTCAATCTATCTACGATGCAACTTTGATTTGGATTAAATCCAACGGCTCTCCATCTTTTCTTATCCTATCCTTCCATTTAATTTGATCTGACAGCTAACGGATACTCGGGTGATCAAGATCTCAGATCTCATCCCTTTCTTTTTATGTCCTTCCACTTAAGGTGATCCAACGGTCATCGCATTTTCTCTAGATCCGATGGTCCTTATTCAATTCGGATTTTCAGGCTTCGGGTAATTCAACTTTCAAGTTGCCAGTTCTTCTGAAGTGAGATTCCCTGCACAGTAACCTCCTCACAACTTTTGACGTGAACCAATTGTTGTTCGTCGATCACCTTCTTAGATCGATGGCTCGATCTATCTTTGGTGTTGCTATTCTAGCTTATCCTTTCCTTCCATTAATTCAATCTGACAGCTGACGAAAACTTGGATGATTGAGATCTCAGATCTTTCAGCTTATCATGTCCTTCCACTCAAAAGTGATCCAACAGCTATCGGGTATTCGAGTATTCAAATTCTCAACGGCCCTGGTTTGTCCTGTGGATATTTTGATCCTGATCACATTTCTGTACTACACTTTCCCTTTCGAGCTTTGATCTTTTCATATTGTTCACTTCTCCTCCTCAGCTTATGTTTTTTCTGTTTTCCATCATCATTGATGTTCTTGCCATCAATGACAAGCACACTCTTCCCGTAAAACATTCCAACAACATGCTCACCAAAAATCAACTTCAGATTTGCCAGTATGACTCCTAAAAACACAAAATGGATGTAGATGAAATTGTATTATCACTTGGCCATATGGTTTCTATTGGATTAAAAGTTTTAACAAAAATAATTCAATATCAATATCTACATGCTCACCAAAATTCATCTTTAGATTTCCCTGTATGGCCTCTAAAAACACAAAATGGTTGTGATTGAAATTCTACTATAACTTTGTCATACGATGTTCATCAGCATTCAAATTTTAACAGAAAATAGATAACCTCAATATCGACATACTCACCAAATTTTAGAGTTTGATTCATCTATTTCATTCCTCGAAAGGTGAAATTACAAGCATGTCAAGAAGGGATACTCAAATCCCCCATGCCCTAAACAGTTCGTATTTTTTGTATATGAATAGTTTTGGCATTTGATGTGAATGTTTTTAAGGAATTAAATGAGATTTTTTTTTATTTGTGTGAACCAGTTTTACTCTTACATTGGCCTCTTGAAAGAAGGAGGAGGCTAGATTCCCCCATACCCCTTAATTATATGAAAGCTATGCATAGATTATTGTGTAACTATTGTAAATGATTTTGAATATTATTATGAGGTATTTACCTCTATCATATGATCGATTGTATCATGTTTTGGAATCAATATTGTGAGTTCTGAATAATTGTTAGGCAAGAAGCCTGCACATTAAAAAAAATCATTTCATTATGTTTAATATGGCCCCTATGATCATGGTATCACACTTCTAATCAAGGGAGAAGGTGTTATATTCATAAGCTTAAGGACCCTAACAATAAACCCTAGGATTGTTCTCTTTTGGAGAGAACAAGACCTCCATCTAAGAGATTCTAGGGAATCATTGAGTTGAGATGATTAAGGAACTTCTGAAATAGAATCAATATGTGAATCATATGCGTATGCTTATTGTAGTTGGTTATGCTATATATTCTTAAGTTTCACCATTTTGAAAAGGTATTATATAGCAAATTGTGAATTTCTAGTTCTAATTAAATTGAGATCTTCAACTTGATTTTGTTGTCTAGATAAATTACGATGAAGACCTTGCATTTAAAGATGGGAATCTTGACCTTATGTTGACCGGTGTAATGCCAAGCTCTATCATAGTAATTAAGAAGAAGGGTTTCTATGTTGTAAATGGTCTTAATGTGTTGTATTTTACTTAAGTGCACCATAGTCAATGCACCCATATTTCTTAAGTGCATTGAAATTTCTAGTGAACTAAAAATGTAAGAACACGTCATATACAATGCACTTATTATTTAATTATCACATCAACTAATTTGATAAGTTTAAAACATATACTTTTCCATTGTGAGGTTTAAATATCAATGCATTTGTATGAACACATGTCATTGATACACGGTGCCACTATTCCTCTTGAAAACATTGAAGAATGTGTCACATAAACCACACCATTCAATGTGCCCATTGGAGATAGAAGCATCATTCACGATGGGCTTAGTCATATGTAGTAGCACTACTAACAGTGCTACCATTACACAACAACACATTACATGTCATACAAAAATAAAATTTTGGTATGGTGGTGCACCTCCATGATAGGATCGCACCATGAATTCTAAATATTAGTGTGCATGTATTGACACAAAACGCTGACAAATAGTACCACAATTCCTATGGAGAGCACCAAAGAACATTACACATATTGTATGTTATTTAGTGTGCCAATAGGAAAGAGAAGCCCCATCCATAGTGCACTTAGTTATCCAATGTAGCACCAATAAAGATGCTACTATTACATGATATCACACCACATATCTTATGAAAAGAAAAAATTGGAATGACAATGCACCACTTAGATTGGATTGCATTGTCACATTGCGCTAATTTGATAGGATAACACTGTGATGGTGTGTTGAATCATTCAAATTTACACCACCATCACTTAGTGTAGCTATCATAGTTGTCTAACATACATCAGAAAATATGGAACACCACCATCGGTGCTCCATATATTCCTTACCACACTGGATAGTTTATAAATCCATGCATGATTCATATTCAAATTCCTAGTGCACATAAAATGCAATGGAGCACCAATATGACGCACTGAGGTTCTGTACACGAGAAAGGTTTCATACACTAGAAAAAACAAGGGTTGCATGGCAGCGGAGTCCCTGCCAGGTTGGGATGGGAGTAAATGTGAGGTAGTAGGGACACGTGGGTAGAAAGTTGAAGTAGATGTGGTTTGCATGCAGAACATAGTAAAGTAAATATATAGTTTTATACATATGAAATATGTAATTTTATACATACAAAATATGTACTTGTATAAAGTATATATTTAGATTTATATATACGAAATTTGTACTTTTATAAAGTATGGGGATGAGATTTTATAGAGCATGCACGGAGCCATCATTGCATACTTAGCCAGTTTTTGGATCGTGGGTTCTCGGGGTGGCGGGTTCAAAGTTGGGCCTCTTATGTTCCATGGCCTATAAATAGCACCGACAATTCCGCGATATACAAAATGACAGGCAGAGTGGCGGACTATAGAAATTTATCAGAAATTAATAATGCCAGTTATACAATAGAATAGTAATAAAGTCTTTTACATAGGTTCGTGGAGAAAAACACCAAAAAATTAGCATTGTCGAATTATTTTTCTTTAAAACTAAGGCTTTTGTTGGACAAAAAACATATAGCATTGCCAAATTGGTTTTCTTTGCACACGTTTTACAGAGCATGGACGGAGAGGTCATTCCATACTTAGCCAGTTTTTGGATCGCAGGTTCTCGGGGTGGCAGGTTCAAAGTTGGGCCTCTTATGTTCTGTGGCCTACAAATAGCACTGACAATTCCGTGATACACAAAATGATAGGCGGAGTGGCAGACTATAGAAATTTATCAGAAATTAATAATGGCAGTTATGCAATAGAATAGTAATAAGGTCTGTTACATAGGTTCGTGGAGGAAAACACCAAAAAATTAGCATTGTCAAACTATTTTTCTTTAAAACTAAGGCTTTTCTTGGACAAAAAAGATATAGAATTTCCGAATTGGTTTTCTTTGCAAACGTTTTACAAAGCATGGACGGAGCGGTCATTCCATACTTAGCCAGTTTTTGGATCGCGGGTTCTCGGGCTATCGGTTTCAAAAATGGGCCTCTGTTGTTCTGTGCCCTATACAAATTGACAAGCGGGCTTGTGAACTATACAAACTCATTATAAAATAAATAATGTTTGTTACATATCTCTGGAAATTACATCAACGTCGTTGAAGAGAAAAAAATTAGCATACAATAGGAATTTTGCACCCAACAATCCCGTCATATACATGAGACAGTAATTTATAGAAGATTATAACATTGTACGAAGATTTATAGTAATTTTTATAATGCTATAAAACTTCATACATTTTGTACTGAACAATTACAGAGTTGCGGGTTGGCAGAGTCTCGGGTTCACACTTTTCATGTCCAGTGTGTTACGTGATATACATTTTGCACCAAAGACTTTCGTCATATACATTTTGCAGCGAACAATTTCATGATATACATGACACAGAGCAATTTATAGAATATTATAACGTTGTATGGAGATTTAAAGTAATTTATATAATGTTATAACATGTCTTAGTTAATGAATAGTATAAGCAATTTTTTAAATTTTATTCAATATTTATTTTTTATTAGTAAGATTATATAAAAGTCTATCAAAATGAAGGAGTATAGAGAATTTCCATGGTTTCAAGCGGTAAATATTGAGTTGCCCTGAGGGAAAACCAGCTCAGCCAGCCAAATCGCTTCATAACTTAAGTGTAGATTGTCACTGATGCAAAAAGAGTTCAAAATTCTGGTTCGTAAGGGTGGGCGCTAGAACTGTGGAAAGTGTAGATAGCCTAATTATAATAACCATGGACAAATGCATGAAAGGTCAGTATGCACATGACAAAACAATAGACAAAAACAACAGAGATCACTGGTATGGGTTGTAGTGTGGGGACGCGGCCATGCAAAAGGCGTAAAATGTCATGTCCCCGGGAGGAGGTGGCTCCTCCTGGACTGGTGTGCGGTCCACTTGCATAGCATTCTCCATCTCTGATGGTAGGTGCTCTTCCTTTTGGACATCCTTCGGGCGTGATGGAAGCCTCTGGTCCTCGCAGTCTGCGTCTACATGGACCAAATTTTCAATGGCAACACTGGTGTTGAGGTTGTTGTTGCTTGGGTTGTTGTTGATTGGGTTGCCTCTAGTGCGAGGAGATGAGCACCTTGTAATGCAGAGAGAAACTGCAGGAGTCGAGAGGCATTGTCGTCCAAGGACTGTAGGCGGAACCGAAGGTCATCCATGTCCCGATGCAGGTCGAATACCAGGCTTTGCACCAATGCAAGGCCTATTTTCCACTCGCATTCTGGGTCAGTGTTGGAACCCGCTCAAGATTGGGGTTGTCATCGTGAATTTTGACTGGCTTCCGGACCATCCATCTGAAATTGGGTGTCGTGAAGATGGTCCTGAAGCGACTGGGTGGTCGGAGAGTTGGGAGGGGCCAAAGGGCCTGGGTGTGAAACAGATGTCAAATTGGCTAAAGGTCCTAGGTTGTTGTTCAGTGAGGCCCCTGAGCAATCCAGCTCATCCATTCTATTGGCAAGTGACGCAGGAAGGGGTGGGAGAGATGCGGGAATTTGAGTCGACTGTGCCAGGGAGGAGGACGAGGTGGCCGAAGAGGAGGAGGATAACAGGGAGGGAGCAGGCGGGGGACGCAGGACCAGGCAGGTTCAGTTTGGCTGGTAGGTTGGTCGGCCTTTGGACTTCCTTCATAGCTGGGGCATCTTTGGGACAGTGGGACACAGAAAACGCGACAGGAAAAGAGCAGGGTAGGACAAATGCAGAGCAGAGAAAGGCTGGGCAGGAAGCCGAGCTCTGAGAAGAAAAAGTAGGAAAGAATGAACCATTTGGACATGTTGGAACAATTGAAATAGGTCGGGCAGTTGGTGAGGTTCCATAAATGGTCGCACGCACAGAGTAAAGGTGCACCAAGGGTGTTGGTCCATCGAAAGGATGTGAAGGCAGAGCAAGGTGGACTGAGAGTAATGGCACCATGCCTCGAGCGAGCTGAACTTGAACTGATTAGACAGTTGGGAGTGAGTGGCACGCGGTCGTCACATCATCGGCGCCATGGAGTATCGCTCCTGGTTGCTCCACTCGACGCGTGTGCTCTACTAGCACCCCATCCGCGGGAAAGGGAATAAATGAAAAGGAGTACAAACACATGGGTAGGAAGATGAAGTACATGGATACGTGGGAAAAAAACGAAGGAAAATAGTGGTAATGTGGGTTACATAGGTTTCTTGACAAAAAACAACAAAAAAATTAACATTCCTGCACACAATAGAAATTGAAATTTATGAAATGAAGTGTTCCTGAATAGCATAATTTATACATAAAAAATATGTAATTTTACAAGGCGGAGTCCTGATTCAATAATTAGCAAGCTTTTGGATGGCGACTTCTCGGGATGTTTCTGTTCTTCCATGCCCTACAAAAAGCAAGGATAGTTTCGCGATTTACAAATTGATAATCAGAGTTGCAAACTATTAGAATCTTAAGGGCATGGTGCCCAAAAAATTTATCATTTCTGAAGTACTATTATTTAGATATGATTTGCACACGGTCGTGGAGAAAATACACAGAAATAGTAGTAACGCGTTGGTGCGTTGAAATTCGGGCTTTATTGTTCCGTGGCCTACAAATTGCACCCAAAGTTCTGCGACATACGATTTGACAATTAGATTTGTGGACTATTTGATATTTAAGAGAGTACGCATGTTACAAAGAAGAGCTACTAGATACCAAATATGTAATTTGATTAAGTAGATATATAGACCATTGTGGTTGTCGGGCTGGCAGGCTGAAAATTGTGCTCCCATAGGTTCGTGGACAAAAGCATAAAAAGACTACCAATACGGAACCAATTTTCTTTAAAACAGAGGCACGGGAGCTTTATTCCGGTTTGTCGAGGTGGTGGGCTGAAAATTGGGCTACTATTGTTCTGTCGCCTACAAATAGCACCGAGAGTTCCACGAAATACAAATTGAGAAGCGGTTTTGCAGACTATTTGAATTTTTGGATCGCGGGTTCCCGAGCTGTCGAGCTGAAAATTGGTTTTCTATTGTTTCGTGCCCTACAAATAGCACTGAGAGTTTTGCGATATACAAATTGACAAGCGGTCTTGCAGACTATTTGAAATTTTGGATCGCGGGTTCTCGGGCTAGGGGTCTGAAAATTGGCCTTATGTTGTTCAGTGGCCTACAAAAATCAAATATGTAATTTGATGAAGTAGATATATAGAGCATGCATGGAAGCTTCATTGCGGGTTGTCGGGAATGTGGGCTGAAAATTGGGCTTCTGTTGTTCTGTGGCCTACAAATACCACCGAGAGTTCCGCGATATACAAATTGACATGATGGTTTGATGACTAGAGTTTTTGAATGGCGGGTTCTCGATCTGGCGGGCTGAAAATTGGGCTTCTGTTGTTTTGTGGCCTACAAATAGTCCATAGAGTTTCGCGATATACAAATTGACAAATGGACTTGTGGACTATTTGAAATTGAAGGCGCTCGTGTCGAACAAGTTTAACATTCCCAAATTAGTTTTCCTTTTTACATATGTTGCTAGAGTAAAAAAAAAATACGTAGTACTGACGTCTGTTACATAGGCTGGTGGAGAAAAGCATGAAACAAATATGATTCCCGAATTAGTTTTCTTAAAAAAAATGGCTTCTCGACTTAGGCATTTTTTGGATCGCGGGTTCTCGGTCTTAGGACCTGAAAACCGCGCTTTTATTCTTTTGTGTCCTACAAATAGCACCAGCAGTTCCGCGATATACAAATTGAGAATCAGACTTGCGGAGTATTTGAATTTTAAGGAGCTCGTGTCCCAAAAATTCAGCATTCGCAAATTAGTTTTCTTTACATAGGTTTTACATACGCTGGTGGAAAAGAGGGAAAAAAGTATAGTACTAGTGTCTGTTACATAGGGCGGTGGGAAAAAGGACGAAATAAATAGCATTCTTGAATTAGTTTTCTTTAAAACAGGGGCTGCTCAACACAAGAAATTGAAATTTATGAAATTATAGGTTCCTACAAACCATAGACTATACATAGCAAATACGTAATTTTTTAAAGTAGACATTTACTTTTATAGATACGAAATATGTACTTTCATAAAGTATGGGGATGAGATTTTATAGAACAACGACAGAGCCCTCATTCCATGTCCTACAAAGAGCAGGCAGAGATACGCGGTGTACAAATTGAGAAGCGGGTTTGCGGACTATTTTAATTTTAAGGGCATTTGTGACAAACATTGTGTAGGACATGTTGCAAAGATGCAAGAAATGACAATCTCTTTACGTTTGAGTAGAAAGAAAGTAGTGAACACAATTTTACGACATTTATATAAAAAAATAATAAAACGTGTTACATATTGCTGAAAATTTAAAGAAACATATATGTATATATATATATATATATATATATACATAAGTGAAATCTAATATCTGAAATTTGAGTAAGCGATTTATTTCATAGTCCATTCTGAAAATGAAAAATCTAGGAACACATCAAAGTAGGAGGAAAACTAGCCTTCCCGAATTAGAGCATAGACGGAACCCGCATTCCATACTTAGCCAGTTTTTGGATCGCGGGTTCTCGGGGTGGGGACCTGAAAAGTGGGTTTTTGTTGTTCCATGACCTTCAAATAGCACCGAGAGTTCTATGATGTACAAATTGATAATGGGACCTGCGGACTATTTGAATTTCAAGGAGCTCGTGTCCCAAAAATTTAACATTCAGAAATTACTTTTCTTTACATAGGTTTTACACACGGTGGTGGACAAATGTACAAAAAATATAGTACCAATGTCTATTACACAGGGTGGTGGACATGAGGACCAAATAAATAGCATTCCCGAATTAGTTTTCTTTAAAACAGGGGCTCGTGGATACAAGAAATTGGAATGTATCAAACTATAGGTTCCTAGAGAGCATAAATTGTACATAGAAAAAACGTAATTTTTTAAAGTAGATATTTACTTTTATACATACGAAATATGTACTTTAATAGAGCATGTACGGAGCCCTCATTCTATATATTGTAGCGGAGCCCAGATTACATACTTAGGAAGTTTTTGGAGCGCGGATTGTCGAGCTGGTGGGCTGAAAATTGGAAAAAAATGAAACATGTTACGTATTCCTAGAAATTTAAAGAAACATATATATGTCTGAAATATGATATGTCGAATTTGAGTGAGTGATTTATGTCATACTTTATTTTTAAAAAGAAAAAAAGAGAATAGAGATAAAATAAACAGAATGACTTCACATTCAGCATAGCTAAAGATAAAAAAAATCCAGGAAGACATAAATATATAAGGAGACAACAGAATAGTTTTATTTGGAATATATGAAAAAAATAATAGTTTGTTACATATCCCTGGAAATGAAATGCGTTTGTCATATAGACTGGGATTGGGGCTCCCACGGACCATAACAAAAATATGTACAAGAAATAGGAGTGTGGAAAGAAGTTGGACACACTAGAATGTAATACCTGAAAAGTAGAAATGGGAAGATCAGTTTTTGCCTATAGATTTATACTCAGAAAAGGAATAACTGGATTGATAAAGAAAGGACTATCACTATACACTTATAGGGATGGTACGTATAAGTAATTTTTTTGTTTGGTTGGTGATGCCTTTCCCTGCTGGTTTTTTGTGGGCAGCCCGCTTCAATAACTGGATTGATCCACAGAGGATTTATGCATTTGTCTGTTGGATTTCGTGGTTGATCCACTTCAAGTTCTCTTCAATATAGCTTCTCAAGGGTGCGACATTGATGTCATTGCGGATTCGAATGTTAAAAAATTCATTTTCTAATTCGCTTAGATCAATCGAAAGTGTACACAAACCTTCATGAATGTCTCCATTCTGTAGTGAATACCTGACTAGCCAGTTGTCCACCGCTTCTTCATGATATTCAACAATTCTGTAAAACAATTCTAAAGACAAGGCCTTCAAATTATCAACTTGTTGATAACAATCTTTCTTGGTTAACATCAGTGAGTTGAGGATTAATCTGGGGTCCTGGAAGCCATTTTTCTTTCCTGCTAAGTCTATTTTGGTGAGCCTTGTGAATAATGTTTCTTTCTTTTCTATTTCTTGCTCACACGATTAGGTACAGGTTCTTCACTTTCTGTTTCCAGCATGCTTCTAATTGGGTGATCCTTTTTTTGGACGGGAAATCATGTTGTCTTCTTCTCGTCTCTGGCATGTTGTTGACATGAAAGGCGAAAGGGATGACCTAGTGCACATAGAAAGTTTCTTCATTCTTTAAATCTGTCTGCAGAAGTAGGAGCAAGTTATGTGCCCTGCTCCCCAGGGAATCCATATTCTGTGATGTTTCCCAGGCCTTGGAAATCAGTTCTATTCTTTTGTTGATATTTTTCTCCACATATCCTCTACAGGATGCAAGGAAGCTGGAGGACCCTTTTAGATTCGTTGCAGGGGTGCACGTAGTCGCAGGCATGGATATTTCCAAGGAACTGCTAAGCAATGGCATAGGAAACAAAGCTTCCTCTAATTCCTTAATCTGGTTCTTTAGTCTGGCATTTTCGGCTTCAATGACTCCAACGGAATCATGAAGAGCATCTCCTATTTCCCTGTGAAGTTCAGAGATTTTGGATCCGTGCATATTAGCAAGGTAAAGTTTTGAACGATGTTTTATTTTCTTATTTTTTACATCTCTTTTTTCAATGATTAATTTTTTTGATTCGGTTTCAAAAACAACACTCTAGAATACGAAGGATTCATCATCGTCAAAAATTTCGGTACCAACCATGTCCATTGAGCAGGAATGTTGAATTGTGTGTGTGGGATGATCAAGGTTGCAGAATATTCTTTCCAGATCAGCGTCAAGATCCATGTTTTGATGGTAAATTTTGGGTTGCTTCGCCTCCCCTACAATTCTTTTTCCGTCCTTTTGCACGGGAAGCTCTTGAGGAAGATGTTCATCGTATCTCTACAAAACTACTATGGAGCTGCTGGAAATAGTTTATCAAAAGGTTGGTTGGCTCCAGACGCTGCTTGAAATGAAGAAATGGAGGGGACAATATAACCCCCCGCAAACATTGTTGCAATGCGTGCGAATGGAAAATCTCGTCATTAATGACAATATCTATGCGTGATGTATGGTGACCTGTTATAAGTAAAGCGTAGTTATTGCAAACTTAGAAGTGCGAAGGTGAGGGTTACAACGAAGAACATTTAAGTATTGGAGGTTTCGTGAATAAACCAAGCTGGCAGCGTGCAAACGACATTGCATGGTATTTGAAATTAAGACTGGGAAGCGATTGGAGGTTTCGTGAAGGAAGCAAGCTGGCAGCGTGTGAATGACATTCCATGGCATTCAAAATTAAAACTGGGAA
>SNQJ01S0109874.1:35772-49317 GCA_010110895.2 Picea sitchensis
AGTTCAACATTATTTTCTTCGATATGTATGTGGTCCAAAATTGGTACATGTTTTTTCACCAGTATCATCACCCCATGTGTAATGTAACTTGATATGCAATTGTGATTTGGGAATTGTTTGTTCTGCATGCATAATGCCATGTGAGTTTCCTGCAAGCATGGAATATCGGATTGCATTAAATCATAGTCATTCAGTATATCATCCATGTGTGCATTTAAGCTGCGTGTGTTAAGCGAGAGAATTGATACAGATGAATTTGTTTGTATGGATTGGTAATCATAATGAAGTTGGCATTTTGCAGTGGTCCTGAGTCGTTCCATCTCAATATCAACTTTTTGTTTCACTTTGAAGTTATCTTTTGTCAAAGGACTTAGTAAATACAAGGATTCTATGCTTCTAACATGGGACAGTGTTGTGTATACAAGTCCATGTATCCAAATTCCAGCAGGCTGAAATGCAACATTATCAATTGTTGGTCCTTGTGATCTGTGGACTGTACGTGCACATGAAAGTTTAATCGAAATCTGTTTGTGAATCTTCAATCAACCTGTCTTTGCTGATGTCAATATTGGCTTTGATATTCGCAAAATAGGAGTCCAATCACTTGCAATGTTTGAATTATTTAGATAAGACAACTTGCTTGCTTGTCTCTTGCCTATATGCAGTTCATGGAACTTAATCCAAAGGACATCTACTTTTTCTGTCTTCGTATATCCTTTTAGTATTCCATCTACACAATTCACCAAGCCATCCTGTGAATCATAGTTACAAGCATATATTTCAACTAACATTTCTAATTGCAGTGAAAGGTGCAAAGGTAAAGTGACTGAATGTTTATGACGTGGGACATTTCCATGGTTGTCTTCTTCCAAGTCAATCGAATTGATGATGATATCATCACCAGGCATGAGCGAAAGCATGTGGCTATTATGCTTTGCAACATCCTTATTTCTTTAGAACAGGTAAGGGAACGTTGGATCTGTTGGTGCAAGCTGTAAGCACCTCAAATTGATATAGGTCAAGTCATCATATGTTTGGTTGTTTGTGCGCATTCTATTCAGAATTGCAATGAATGTTTCATCTATATGGAACATTGTAATATGCAACTCAAAGAATTTAATATTGTCTCTCCAGAAGTCATGGGTCATTGTTTCCATGTTAACGATAGGTTGTTCAAATATCAAAGAATCTTGGATGGGTTGTGCCTGGTAAAGATCGTCACAGAAGATCATGTCAATGTTTCCAAAGTATTTGGTCTGCATGCTTCTTAGCCGGCTGTCAATGGAATACAAGAACCGACTGCCAATCAAAGATGCTTCATCTATAAAGACAAGTTGGAGTTCCTCGTAAATCTTAGATAATGTATCCAACATTTCCTTGCTAAGTGGAAGAAACTGTGACTTGTTAAAAGGCATTAAAAATGCAGAATGGATTGTTGTTCCACCAGCATTGTATGCAGCTTTTCCTATGTATGCAACTATTAGGCCCTTTGATTTCATAGGATCAAAGCAATTGCTTGAATCATAGATTCGTATAAGCATTTGGAACAATTTTTTAGCTGTGAATGTCTTGCATGTTCCTGCTCTGCTTGTAAGGAACACGTGCACAGGACTGTTCATGTTCAACCATTTTTTAAGGGCAATGTCCTTTACAATTGTTTGTTGTTCGTGATTCAACAGACGTCTTATTTTGTGGTATTCATTATTTTCAATCAGGAAAGGATGTTTTGTAACTTGAAAACCAAGGTTGATACATTTTTCACTTTCAGCCACTAGAGGATGAGGAAAATCTGCTTGTAAGTCATAGGACTCGAAAGGAGTTTTGGTTGTTTTTGGGTTTTTGAATGTCTCATCATGATTGCTAGGGTTTTCTAGGTCATTAAGTGCAACTTCTAGATCGCCCCATGTTGGATTAACATTGTAGGCAAATCTAGCTTCATTGATATGCACTATAGTCTCAAAGGCAACATACGCAGCCTCCCATGTAGAGAAGTTATGTATTAATGTCTCTTCCTTTTCATGGAATGGAACGTACAGCAGCAGTTTTTCTCTACAATAGTTTTCATAGTCACAATGTTTATTGCATTTGACAAACTGTATAACAAAGGGTTTTTTTCTTTTTGATATGGGTGTACCATTTTTTTTGTAATGTGATACGAATTCTGCTAAGCATATATGCCTAATAGGAGATGGACGATGTATGTAATAATCAATAATAGAGCGACATATGACGTCCTCTTAATTGTCAGGTTCTTGTTGCAGCAAAACTAGTGGTTTAAGCATAAATGTGCATTTTTCAAGTGGAGATGTGTTTATGAAGACACATTTTCTTGAACTACAAGTGAGGGGCAAAGAAAGGGCAATGTGAATTGCTTGTTGAGCAGACATTTGTTGAAGATTAAGCAATGCGTTGACAAGGGTGTGTATCATTTGTATGGCATCAATATGACTTCTTTCATGTTCTTTGCATATTTTTCTGAATGCAAATGTCATAGATTTTTCAATCTTCGTCATATACGAGGTGCAGTAAGATGTTGCAGCATATGCATTCAGCACGTACTGTGCATTTGTATTTTCTTTCCACATAACTAGCATGTCCTTGGAGAAACTGTTGTTCCAAATATGGGAGAGTTTTCGTTTAAGGAAAAGTGTTGGTTTCCTAAGCGTTATTTGTATGGCTTGGATGTACTCATCTTCTGATAGATTTACCTGTGTCAAGAAGGCATCAAAGCTCATCATTTCGTCAAATCCTCCTTGTTCTAGAAATGCAAACAAGGATTTAGATTTCTCAACAACAACACTGTCCTCTAAACTAACCGGCTCTATGATTCTTGTAGCTCTCATTGGCGGAATGGGAAAGTTGTATCTGCAATGTGATCTTTTTCATTTTCTACAACTTCTTGTATGGTAATGTCTATGGACTTTTGCAAGGTCTGGTTCCAAATGATTTGTATTTCATGTTATGTATTTATCCACAAATTGTTCGGTATCTGAATTGTTATCATCTCCATAGACCGGTGCACCCTCTATCCAAAACAGTGTGTGGTCATGCTCATTTCCCCTATTCTGGAATTCAATCACAAAAAAGTAGTCCGATATTTTTCCGAAAAACGTTTCATCGTGGCATATCAATTGTCTCAAAGCATTTATTTTATGTCTATAGTATCGAGTACATGTCACCGGGTCTTTTCTTATGAGGTAGTCAATGTCATTATTTTCCAGTGTATCGGTTTTTTTTTTACGTTTCATGTTACTATGCAGGCCAGAAACGGAAGCCACCAATGGATCCCAGCAATGCTCTACACTTGTAAATGTGATGAAAAATGTTGGCGGCCCCAATTGCCGGATCATTGCAAAAAAAAAAAAAATGTTTTGTTGCAAATAGTCAGGAGAGGTACGGATGTTCTTGAAATCTATGTATCCAATATCAGATTTCAGAATTTTTTCTAGGTTTACTTTGTACTTCACATCCTTGGCTAACAACTTTCTTCCTTGTAACTAGCCTTTTCTTTTTCGGACCCACATGTAGGTCATAACTTTCTCTATTATTATGTGCATTGTTTTGAAAAACAAATTTTTTATGTGACAGGAGAAATAAACGCTTGATGTAGTAGCTCCCATCAGACTATTTTATGATAACTTAATCATTCTGTAATATCAGTGCCACGTGGATCTCCGTAGAAAAGTGTTGGAAAGTTCATTTCCTCAGCGAATTTGTCCTTGAATATTCCAAGTGGACGTTGCCCCTCGCTAGGTGTCATTTCGACAATTTTTTATTGCAAGTCACGAATGCATTGTGAATCAGTGAATCCATGGACCAATGTTTCAGCAGGTGTTTCATTCTTTGATTCATCACTTGTATCAGAATCACTAGGATTTTCGAGAGTCTCTGCAGAGTTGCCATGTTCTTCTGCGAGAACATTATTCCAGTTGGCATTTATACAAATGTTCTCTTCTTTGTACAGGGCCCTGGAACATAATTCCTTTAATGCTTTCATAACAGCATGCACACGCACTTTTCTTGTCTGATACACATTTTTGTATTGCAAGCATCTTTTCAGAGCCACAACGATTGTAATTGTATTGTTAATGAACTGTGGCAACGCTTTTTTCACAACATCTAGTTGAACAGGCACATTAATAATTGATCCTGTTAAGCCCATCTGGGGTCTCTTATAGCCCCAAGGTTTGATTTGAGCAAATTAAATTCATAGAGAGACAAGTCTCTCCTCAAGTTCCATAAGTGCACTTGCATTTGCTAGTGTTGTATTACATCTTATTCAGTCAGGGGTTGCAAACTGTGGCAGATTTCCATTTTCAAGTGATCGTTTGCATGGAAGACAAACTTTCTCACTGGAAAATGGTTTATCGTGGGTTATCAGCCAGAGGTATTCTACTTGCAAAACAGGCTTGAAAGACTTACTGTTTTTTGAAAAATTCAATTGTTCACAAATTGCACATGCAATGGAAGGAGTGTCTTTCATTTGTTTCATGTAGGTATGTCTTGCATTTTCTTTTTGCAAGGAAGTATGGATAGAAACAGTTTCATATTTTTCATGTACACCATGAACTACCACAGTTGCATGACCATTCTGGGATATGCAATTGCACATGTTTATGTTATGTTCTGCACGAATAAATTTCTTTACATTGTCATATGTGAGTTTCTCTCTAAAAGGAAGTGTAGCAATGTATTTTTTTCTCTCGCGCATGACCTTTTTCAAGTTGTGGTAACTTACTCTACGTTTCTTGCCCAAGAGCGGGATGACCTAGTGTCAATTGGGATGAATTTCACTCTCACCTAGTTTCTCATAAACTATTTTACGTTTTTTGTTCAAGGCCTCTATTTGCTTATCAGAAGTCGAATGAATTTGACGGAAAAAAAAAAAAAAATTGTGATAACTTACTCTATGTTTTTGTTTAAGCCCTCTATGGCCTCATCACAACTGAAATGAATTCTATGCATGTTTTTTTTGTTCAAGCCCTGTCTTCCCATATCGCAACCGGGAGGAATCTCGTTTTCACTAAAAAGCATTCCACGCGTATGCAGATTCGATGTCATTTGGGTGGCATGCACACTCAACACTGAACTACTGATATCTCCAAGCAAAGGTTCATAATGGATATGTGTTGTATCTGTTTTCAATGACGGGATGTGAATTGTTCGATCGTAATTTGAATCGGCAACTGTTATAACCCTAAATTGCACCACGCATGCTTACCTGGCATTAGGCCAACTCATATCCCTTCTTTTCCAAAACACTGTTGAACAACTCTTTGAAAATCCTCTTGAATAAAGGCCCATGTGCCCTAATCCATTACTGCACGCGTGTACACGCGAGCTGACCCAAAACAGCCCGTGTGGACCAACAAAAGCATGAAAAAAGGAAAGTTGTCAATGGAACAAAAAGCTATGGGTGAGTTAACTGAAACTCCCAGCCATGCATGGTCGAGGGTTCGTCCAAATACCTAGCTCCTTCCAGCCTATAAAAGAAAGGGTAGGGGTCCTATTTGGAAGAGGAAAAATATAGCAAAGAAACTCTGCCCATTTACGTATTCTCATTGTCCCAACCCTTTAGCCTTTCCTTGTGCCAAAGGAGATTTAAAGCAAAGCAGTTGGAGGACTGAAGAAGAGGATCCCAGGATCAGGTTCAAGGAGCGGTGGCCAGTCTCAAATTTTGCAAGTTGACTCATCCTCAGTAATAAAGAGAATGCTTTTCCCATCCCAATTCATGAATTGTTTATAGTTTGATCAGTATATGTTTAGATTTCTAACCTGTTAGTATATAAGTAGTATGCATGCATAGTTGTTGCTTGTCTTGGATGCAGGTCAGCTTTGGAAGGAGTATTGCGAACAAGTAATCGATCACAACGGAGGATTGACATCAAACGCCGAGAACGAGGTAGGTTGATCTTTCCATGCATTTACTAAGAAAAGGGGATTTAAATCTAGCGATGAAGGTAGAAAGTAATTTCTATTCGGTCATATCTGCATGCAAACTCTGAACTCTATTTGCTAGTTCGTAGGGTGTTTTTCCTCAACAACAGAATTGGCGAGCGTACTAGGGACACTCTCTAGGGTTCCTGGAATTTTATTTAGTTTTTGGGTAGTTTTAAAGACTAGTTTTTCTTGCCTGTCTTTTCTTTTTAGTTTTTTGTAAGGTCTGAGCTAGCAGCGAGTCTGATTTTCCATACCAGCTTTCCCTAACTTTTGCTTGTCTGTGTTTTTCGGGACCCACTGAGGTACACGCGGCCTGCACAAGGTCTGCACGTGTGTACCCGTGCCCTACCCTCTTACAGCCTACGTGTGAACGCTAGCTATAGAGGTAGCAGTAGCGTGTAGAGTTCAGAGAACCTCAGAGGCAATCATCCTCTTCCCTATCAGAATCACACATTCTCAGGGGGTTTCCTAGAATTCTGTCTAAAGTCTTGTTTGCTAGCAGTCCTATCTCATATTGTTGTTTCTTTATCATTTTTTTTACATTATTTGTTTTTATGGTAGAAAGAGTCTCCAAGCCTTCAAGGGATCCTGGTTATCAATATCAATGGTCTCTTCCTGGTTTGGTCTGTCTGTTTCATTTTTTTATTTTTTTTCTTAGAATTTAGGTATACACACGGCCTATACAAGGTCAGTCTGCATGTACACGCACTCTGTCTCTATCCAGCGTGCGTCGCACGCGTGCTGTTTGAGTAACAGTCGCGTGCTTGTGCAGGATACTTTTTGTTAGGGGTATGGAAGTCATCCTTTCCCTTGATAAGAATTATTCATCTCAGGTGTTTGAATCTCTATGTGAGCAGTCAGTAGATTAGGATTCATCTTACCCTTAGCTTGTTTTTTCTCATTTAAAAAAAAAAGTTGTAAGAAATATAAAAAAAAAAATTCAAGGTTTTTAGACAAGTGTGAGAGTCATTGTTTTTAGAATTGCTAGTGTGTAATTTTTGACCTGATTCTTTACGATCTGCAATTTAGGCCAGAATTGTTTTTCTTGGTTTTTTGCTTGTCGGTATTTTCCCTTTCTTGCTTTACTAGCATTTAAATAAATAAATAAAATCTCTTTTCATTTTCTCATTTGGTTGAAGAGTGTGTTTTTGCATCATTAGCCGGGGAAAAGTCTTTTATTTCATAAGTTTTTGCAGTTTACTTAGATCATACGTAGCTCGTAGTCGAGTGAAATTCCTTTCAATTTGCTGTCCAAAATCTTAGAAAAGTTAAAAAATATTTCTTTTGAAAAGTTGTTGAAATTTTGCATTCAGTAAAAGTTTTGTTTCCAGCTTTTTTCATTCATTTTTTGCTTTCGTCTTTTGACACATCATCAGTTTCACCCTCATACCCCTTGATGTAAGACAAAGCCATAAAATTAACGCTAAATTTAAAATCTACTAGACTTTTTTATTTATAGGTTTCACAAACTAGTTCAGGACTAGGGCCTTGGATTGGGTTGGAGAGGAAACTCTTCAAGGCCATTTTAAATCAAACATTGGAGTCTGAGATAGGGAGTGTCTAATTCTAGTGTCGTGAAAGTTATCCGGGACCCCCCTCTAACACAGGGGATAAACACGAGGTCACGTGCGGAAAGGTAGCGGAGATAACCCCTCCAAAGCTGGACCAATCGTAGTGGAGAACACATATAGAGGGCTTGTTTTGGGATTCTGTCGTTTGCATTTGCCACGGGGCTTCGTGGGTCTCGAATCCATTCAAGGTCCTTAGTTATCTTTCGAAAAAATTTCTCTCGATACCCTTGACAGGTTTCGGGCTCGATGCCCTGCTGATTGTGGTCTACCCGACTTTCGACTGTACCCGCATGGTGACTATTCGTGCGTTGGCAACCTAATTGCCAATATTTTTAGGGACATACACAGGTGACTGCGGGGGTATATCGTGGTACCTAGGACAGACATCGGGCCATGCTTTACAGAGTATACCCGTAGGGTGCTTCCATGTTCGAGTTGCACTTGCACCGGTAAGTTGCTCTAGTTTTGGTTGTTGTAACTGTTCTTCCAATTAATTTAGTGGTTGCTTGTCTTATCTTCTAGGGACTTTTTTTTTTAGTGTGTTTTACTTTTGAGTGTTTAGACTACCTTAGAGTGTCTTGGATATTTTCACACAGTGGAGGATCCCAAGCTCCGTCGGTCACGAAGACTTCTTGGCTTGCCACCGGTTACACTAGAGCCACCCCCGCCAGCATTAAGGCAAAAGCTAGACCAACAAGGGTCTTTTGAAGCGACCGGGTTACAAACCATTGTGCCCGAACAACCCCAGGAGGAATCGACCATTTTGGACCTTGAAGCAACCTCTCTTGGCCCGATTGAAACCCCAACCACTGATTTATTGGCACCTTTCATTGTACCAATTCAATTTAACAAGCGTCAGATAGTGTCGCACACAGCAATGGAAACAAATGTTGTTACTCCTTCTGGGAATTCTCCAATTCCCACCACGGTTGTCACCACATAAGAGCTTTCATCTCCTGACCCACCGTCAATGGTACGAGTCACCATGGGCTCAACCGCAACTACTTCGCACAGTGGTCCGAACCCGTCTTTTGCGGCGGCCACAACCCCTTTCACACCTAGTGTGACAAGCCCTCCGTTCTCATATGGGATGCCTAGTTCGGGTACAAGTCTTGTACTTTCCTACTCCACTTTACAGACTATGGGTCTGGGGGCAGGGAGCTTTAGCACTCCACTGCAAGGTCACATGGGGGGCACTCTTGTCCCTTTTAACGATTTTCCTTACGGAGGAGGTCATATCCCTCCTGTGTCCCCTTCAATCGGTGGCTCGCATCAACAATCCGTCGGGCAACCTACACACAATAGTTTATTTGGAGTGGGGAGTCAAGGACCACCTTTGCATAGTATGCCGGTAGGTTCGACACCGTTTTCTTGGAATGGAATGTTTGGTAACAACACCTTCTCGTCAGCCGATTTCCTAACTTGGGGCAACCCCCTTTTTGGACAATCTACTCCTGTGCAAGGTATTATTCCTACACAGGGGGAAAACCTAGCAGGACCTTGGAATTCAGGGCAAGGATCTGTTCCCTCCTCTGGAATTCCAATCTGGGTTAATTCTTTCCCCAATCAATGGAACCCCGGACAAACTACTATGCCTATCCCCATGGGACCGGCATGGGGTAATCCTTCCCAAAGTCCTTCGAATACAATGCATGCCCAACCATATATGTCCTATTTTGGAAATCAGTCAATGATGTCTCCACATATGCAAAATCCTTACGCTGGCCAGGGCCATGGTTTCTACCAGAATCCAAGCCAGCAGCCAAACTTTTCCTGGCAACCTGGTGCCAGTCAAACTCCAGGACCCTTTTTCCCAGGTTATCAACAGCAACACAAACTACCATTCTTGGCGACTTTACACTTGCCAAATTTGACAAGGTTGTTGAATGACCCTATTTGTCACGATCTACGTTGGCCTCCTATGCCGACGAAGTTGCCTTTGGACATTCCAAAGTTTGAAGCCAAGCCTAACGAAGATCCAGGTGATCATGTCACTACCTTCCATTTTTGGTGCTCATCTAACTCTTTGAAAGATGAATCCGTACAGTTGCGATTGTTTCAACGTACTCTCATTGGGAGTGTTGCGAAATGGTACATTGAACTCAATCGCTCAAGATACTCTTCTTTTGGCGAACTAGTGATGGCTTTCCTTAACCATTTCTAGTTACCTGTGAGATATGACGTTGGCACAAAGCTTCTCACTAATTTCGAACAGACAACAGCGGACCATATCTCTGATCACATCCGAGAATGGAGACGCTGAAAGAGTTTAATCAAGGTACCAGTCCCACCAGCATTCCTGCTTGAGTGGTTCCTTAAGTCTTTGGTCCCACAGTTATCCAAAGACGTTGTGACATCAGGAGTTTTCTCCGAAGAAGACGCCATCATGAGGGATCAATAGTTTGAGCTCATCTATTCTCAATCTGGTTTGTTGTACAACATCTTTCCAGATGCGCCACATTCAATACTGGATAAAACTAGATAGAGAGTTGGACCACATGTCGATGGTATTGTTGGTTCTGCACAAACAAAGCCCGCTGAGTAATTGACAAAGCAATTGCAGCAGTTATCCATACAACACACAGCGGCCAGACAAACTACTGCTTTGGCTGCTCCCCCTACCAAAACGTTGGAAGTACACACTGTGCATTCGACTAACCCAAAGGCCACCCAGCAACCTAAAGAGAAGAAAAAACAACGAAAGAAGGGTAAGGGGGATAAAAAACCCAACGATAATGCTGGCGGGGACAACACGGAAAAACAGAAGGCGAGGTATCCATGCAACTTGTGCGCGGAAGACCACCGGACTCATCTATGTCCTCGACTTGCAGAGGCCCAAAAGTTTGTCACACAGCAACAACAGGCAATGTTGACTAATCAATTTCAACATGGGAAAAATCTAACTCAAGCCTTTGCAAGCACGGAAGGGGGCAGCCAAGAAACTTGCCCGCCTCCGAACAACCCCACCTCCGCGAATGTATATATGGTTAGGGGTGATGCTTTTATATCGACTAGAGTGCACGATTATAGTAAACCAAGTGCTTCTAAGAAGGGTAAAGAAGCTAACCTCCCATCTCTTCCTCTATAGATTGAGAAGACGTTGGGAGAAACAATGACACGCATTCCAAAAGGTGCATTTAAAAAAGCTTCTCATAACCCAAATGCAAGGGCCGCCCAGAACTACTCTATGGTGGAAGATTTATCACAAACCACTTGTGCGATGTCTGCTTTGGAGGTCCTCCAAAGCTTCCCTTCTCAGAGGAAAGCCTTGTTAACCGCTTTGGGCTCTACTGAGACTTGTAATCCGGGTACCATCATGTTAGATACAACTGACTTAAAACCTCGTCTGCCTTACCACTTAGCATTTCAGATAGTAGTGACTTATCCCACAAAAAATTTTACTCATAATATCTTTCACACGGTGGTCAATGAGGGTGCCTCGACATGCGTTATGTCATTGGCATGTTGGAAGGCCATTGGCCAGCCCATTTTGTCTCCATCACCTACTCTCCTCACTACTTTCGACAGTCGTTCATTCCAACCACATGGCATCGTTCCTTCTTTCCCCGTGCAGTTACGAGGGAAGACCGTGTCGAAGTAGAGGTAGTTGATGCTCCCCTCGACTATAACCTCTTGTTAGGACGGAGTTGGACTTATGCTATGCAAGTTATGGTTGCTACAGTTTTCCAGGTCTTGTTGTTTCCACACGAAGGTCGGATAGTGACCATCGATCAATTGTCTTTCTCCAGACCTGACCCAGCTTTGGGGGCATCCACGGTCCTGATGATTGATAATCCTCAACCAGGTGTCGTCGACGTAGGGGTTGGTTTGTGCCCATATTTGATGGGGACCTTTGATTACCCGCCCCCTCAAGGCGATATAAAGTTTATATCCAATCACCATAAGGTTGAGATTTTTCAAGTTTCGTCGTTCCGCACGACTTACTTCAAGGATCCATGGATACTTCCTTCCCCATCGGCCATGATGGATGAGACAGGGCACCCAGGCATGTCCATGCCCTTGTCTACTGCTGAAGTAGTGTACTCTTTAGTCCAGCAAGCTTCAGCTAACACTGATCTGACTCTTGAACAAGAGTTAGATCCACTTCTAGAGCCTATTTGGGCTCAGGGTTCTCTCACTAACATCGATTCGTTAGACTTAGTCTTTCCTTCTAATGAAGCAGCAATCGAAGCAATGACTATTCCGGAAAAACCTTGGGAAGATCTTCATCACATATCATATTTTCTCCCAGAGTTAAGCCGAATCGAAGTAGGAGAATTCACCGTGACCATGACGGGAGATCAGTCATATCCTATTAATCTCTTAGCTACACATGAAATTTATGCTGAGGGCAATATGGAAACTGTCTTTGAAACTATACCGATAAACATCTCTCGAAACCCTGGAATCGTGGAGAACGTCTCCGTCAGAGCGGATTGCTCCCCCAAAGAGATTCAAATCTACATGGATCTTTTCAAAGAATTCTGCGACATTTTTGCCTGGTCTTATGAGGAAATGCCAGGTATCAATCCAAAAATAGTTGAACATGAAATCACAACGTATCCTGATGTCAAGCCTGTTCGACGGAAACTTCGTCCGGTTAATCCCAAGAAAGCAGCAGCCATCAAGATGGAGGTTTAGAAATTGCTAAAGGCAGGTTTTATCTATCCTATCCATTTGACTCAATGGGTGTCAAATCCTGTGTCAGACAATAAAAAACAAGGCACGATTCATGTATGTACCGATTTCCGTGATTTGAACAAGGCATGTCCCAAAGATAATTTTCCAACACCATTCATCGACCAAATCATTGATGAATGTGCTAGTTGTGAAGCCTTTTCTTTCATGGACGATTTTTCAGGATACAATCAAATCCAAATCAAACCCGAAGACCAACACAAAATGACATTCATTTGTCCGTGGGGTACATTTGCATATCGTAAGATGCCTTTTGGTCTTAAAAATGCTGGAGCCACATTCTAGTGGGCCATGTCTTTTGCCTTTCACGATCTCAAGCATATAGTCGAGGCCTATCTAGATGATTTAGCATCACAATCTTGCAAGAGAACAGATCATCCCACACACCTTAGACTTATCTTTGAACGTTATCGCTACTTTCAAATTCGCTTGAATCCAAACAAGTGCAGCTTCTGCGTAATGTCGAGACGTTTGTTAGGTTTCATTGTATCAACAACGGGGATCATGGTCGATCCTCTCAAGGTGGAGGCAATCATCCAGTTTCCCCCCCCATGCACAACTCTTCAACTTCAGAGTCTACAAGGCAAGGTGAACTTTTTACGACGCTTCATTTCCAACTATGCCGAAATCACTAAGGCCTTTATGCGCTTACTGAAGAAAGACATTACTTTTTACTGGGACGATGTCACTCAATGCTCTTTCGACGCATTAAAACACGCCCTCACAACTGCACCTCTGCTACGGCCACCTAACTATAACAAGGATTTCTTATTATATCTGGCTGCCGCAGAGTCAACCATTGGCATGGTTTAAGTTCAGGAAGATGATTTGTTCTCAGAATATGTGATCTATTACCTGAGTCGAGGCCTCGTAGGACCGGAACTCAATTATTCTCACATCAAAAAACTTGTGTTGGCAGCAGTTCATGCCATTCAATGGTTCTGTCCTTATGTTATGTTTCGCAAGACCACCGTCATTACTATCGTGAATCCATTCTAGTACATGTTGACACGACAATTGATAGGCGAAAAAATCAGTAGATGAATAGTCATCCTCCAGGAATTTGACTTAGACTTCGTTTCAGCGAAGTCCAAAAAGTCTTTGGTCTTCGTAGAGCTTATTTCAGAACTTCCAGTTGATTCAGGTGACGTTGTGCCTGAAGAATCGCCTATCCGGAGAGATATGTTTTTTATCACATCTTCAAATCCCTGGTACGGAGATATACTTATCTATCTCCAGACTTTGAAGTGCCCCACTTTTGCTTCTCGTGATGAGCGTCGGCGTATACGCCATCAGGCTAAGAATTATCTCATACTCGATGATACATTGTAACAGA
>SNQJ01S0109874.1:55592-78445 GCA_010110895.2 Picea sitchensis
TTTTATGTGCTTGAAAATAGTTCTGAATAGAAGTGTTTACCTAACGTTTGATTTGATAGATTGGATGTTTGTGTATGCTTACATGCCATAGTTGTTTTCTGCACAAATGATTAAGTCTGGGACATGAGTTCGCTCCACCGAGAATCGTCTTATTTGCTTAGTTCTTGTAATATTCTGGGAAGGCCCCTTGAGAGTACTCTTTTCCGAGAATTACCCCATAAACCTTGTAACCGTACTGAACCTTACCAGAGACTCGATTAAGATCAGGGATAATTTCTCGAGAACCGTCTGAGGGTTCATGCAATCCGGGTCTGGAACCCTTATGCAAGAAATAGTAGCTTTCTAAGGTCTCGAGGTCATGGGAGCCTGAAGCTCCGAGAGTTTGAACTTCGTGATTCAAGCTCAGAAGGGATAGTGAGTTCAAATATAGAAAGAAAATACCCTATCGCTTGGTAAATGAATGGTCGAAATCCTTTCGAGAATACCCCAAGCTTGTCAACACCGATGGATCTAGAGAAGGAGCGTAGGCGTTAACACCTCACCCTTTCAGCCTTCACAAATAGCGATGGGATCCTAGACCGTTGATCCCAGGGACCCATCGGAGCTCTATAAGCTGTCGATCTTAACCTTTACTTAGGCGGGAGAGTGAACTCGACTATGTCCTGAAAGTCCCAAAGACATCGGGACCGTCCATGTTGGAGGACAGGTGGCAAAGATCTGACCATTTCGTGTATCGGGGATTCGTGAGTTTGGAGGTGGAAGACCAGGCTCTTGGAGTCACAAAGTCCCGAGTCCCTATATCGCGATGTGATCTGGGCCATTGATCAAAGAGGAAGGACAACCATGGGATCTGACGTCTCGATACCTCACGTATCAGGGATTCGTGAGTTTGAAGGTGGAAGAGCAGGCTCTTGGAGTCACGAAGTCCCGAGTTGCGAGATCGCGATGTGATTTGGGCCGTTGATCAAAGAGGAAGGACAACTGTGGGATCTGACATATCGATACCTCGCGTATCGGGGATTCGTGAGTTTGGAGGTTGAAGACCAGGCTCTTGGAGTCACGAAGTCCCAAGTCACGAGATTGCGATGTGATCTGGGCCGTTGATCAAAGAGGAAGGACAGTCATGGGATCTGACGTCTTGATACATCGCGTATCGGGGATTCGTGAGTTTGGAGGTGGAAGACTGAACCCTTGGAGTCGAAAATTCCCAAATAGCGAGAAGTAGGAGCAACCATTGAGTCAGGACCTCCTCGCCATATCGCATATCGGGGTCTCAGAGGTTGAGGGGAATCAACTTCGACTGTAGAAGTCACGAGATTGCAAGTTGCGAGAGCTTGTGCAACATGTGGCACGTCCGCTTGGTGGGATCCACGTGGTTGAAAGGTGGTGTGACGATAAGATGCCCAGAGAGAGGGAGAAGTGGTGACAGGTGGTGGACACATGTCGTTTGAAACGGGAGTCAACATCCTGTTGACTTCTCGTACTTCGGGTTCTCGTAAGAAAGGAGCACAAAGGCCCAACAACTCAAGTCGCGAAGTTGCGAGTTTCGAGAAGCCTGGAAGGAGTCAAACCTTCTCTGACTTTCGCATCTCAGGGTGTTGTAAAAGAAGGGCCCAGAGGTTCAACCTTTCAACTCCCGAACTTGCAATTTGCGAGCAAGGCTAGTAGTTAGCCCTAGCCGGTGGTCACGCGTGGAGAGCACTAATAAGGAGGGGCCATACCATATCGAAAACTCGGGTATCAATGATTGGTGAAGAAAATTCGAGGGTCTTCGACTCACGACTCGCGAGGTCGTGAGCTGTGAAAGGCGCTTGCATTTAGGCATGTATGTGGTCCTATCGAGATAAGTACTAAAGAAAGGGAGCTAGTGCTTTGTCGTTAAGTGGCGGGTAGATCTGGATGGACAGAATCTGCGCGCCCAGATCTACGGCCAAGGTTTCATTCCAGAGCCCCCTCACCATTCTACCTTTAAGATTGGACTCACTTGTATCACTGAGTTGTGAAACATGAAAAGGCGCCTAGTTTGTTTGGCCTGTGGTCCTAACCCACGATCACAGGGAGGTGAACAGGGAAGAACTAGCCTGCGCTAGACCCCCGTAGGACTTTGGGGATTCTGTCCCTTGAGGAAAAGCAAAAATTTTATTATGCCGTAGTGGGTGTGTTACACCGCTCATCAGTGGAGATATACTGGAGAACCATTTCTCCCCTTTGGACTTTATCACGCATAAAATAATACTTGATCTTAATGTGCTTCGACCTGTCATGGAACACCAGGTTCTCTAAGAGCTTCACACAGCTCTGGTTATCACAATATATCACTGTCAAATCCAACATTTGATCAAACAATCTAGAAACCGGCTTATAGAGTCACACTGCTTCTGTACAAGCATCACACGCTGCAATATACCCTGCTTCTGCAGTGTTGAGTGCAACAGACTTATGTTTTCTACTAGCCCATAATATCATAATAGTTCCCATACTAAAACACATACCAGAAGTATTATTTATGTCATCTGCACTCTCTACCCAATCTGAATAAGTAAATCCATGCAGTTGTACATAATTGTTTGAGGCATATCTCAAACCATAAGTTATCGTCCCACGAAAATATCTCAAGATATGCTTTGCATCTATCCAATGCTCTTGTCTAGGTTCCACTTGGAACTAGCTCGACATGTTTACAACAATGTAAATGTTCGACCTAGTATTCACCAAATACATCAAGGAGCCAATCAACTGCCAGTACATGGACAAGTCTACTAGATCAAAATCAGAGTCTCTCAACTTCCTCAAATCTGTTACCATGGGAGTTGCCATGGATTTATAATCCATCATCCCAAACTTTTGAAGGATCTTTACAACATATTTCCCTTGTCCTAGGAAGACTTCACCACGCTTCTGCCATACTTCTAATCCCAAGTAGTAGTTCATGAGACCAAGATCCTTCATATCAAATTCAGTGGCTAGATCCTTCTTACACTGAATAATGAGAGGCTCTGCACCGGTCAGGAACAAAACATCAACATATAATAGTAGAATCACAAGTCCATTATTCACAACTTTGTAATAGAGGTTTGGTTCGGCATGACTCTTGGAAAATCCAAGTCTTGTCAAGTATCTATCAATACGTTTATACCAAGCTCTTAGAGATTTCTTGAGTCCATACAAGGCCTTCTTCAATTTGCATATGTGGGTTTCTCTTGGGTGTACCTCAAAACCTTGAGGTTGATCTATGTAAACTTCTTCCTCAATCACTCCATTGAGAAAGGCAGTCTTTACATCCATCTGATGTAAAGTCCAACCCATGGAAGCTGCTAGAGATATGATGGCTCTAATAGATGTATATCTGGAAACTGGAGCAAAGGTCTCATCATAATCTTCTCCCTCCTACTGAGAAAATCCTCTAGCCACAAATCTTGCCTTCTACTTGTTAATACTTCCATCTACATCATGTTTTATCTTATAAACCCACTTTGAAGTGACTATAGACTTCTCTTTAGGTATAGGCACAACTTCCCATACATCATTTTTCACAATATATTGGTATTCCTCCATCATGGTCTCCTTCCATTCTTTCTGCTTGACTACTTCCTCAAAGGTGGAAGGTTCTGCATTGACAATTATTGCCATGAGCACTGCATAAATGGAGAAATTTTTTGGTTTCTTACTTTTTCTAAAGGTGCCATTGGGAGATTTATGCTTCTTTGTTTCCTGCAAGGTGGTCTCAATCCATGCTAGTGTATTTCTAGTCTTAGGTGTAATAACTGGTTCCACATGTTCATGTGGTGGTTCTCGTTCTTCACTAGGGTGTTCTAGAGAAAATATACTTTCTTATTTGGTATCTTCATGTTCCTCTTCTTCGTTGGAGTCTATGGAGTCTTCTATAGACTTCTTAAATGCAATCCTTTCATCAAAAGTTACGTCCATGTTCATTTCAACCTTCTGTTGACCTGGAACATAGATTTGATATACTTTTGTTGATTCATTGTATCCAACGAATATACCTTTCTTTCCTGAAGGTTCCAACTTCTTTCTCTTATCCTTCGGAACATGAATATAGATGGGGCATCCAAATATTCGCAATTGTTCAACACTTGGCTTCTTTCCAGAGAAGGCTTCTTCTAGAGTAATGTTCTTCAATATTCTATGTGGACTTCTATTATGAATATAAACAGTTGTCATAACTGCTTCTCCCCATAGAAACATAGATAAATTATGATCATTCATCATTGCCTTTATTGATTCTTCAATAGTTCTATTCTTTCTTTCAACCACACCATTTTGTTGAGGATTGTGAGGGACAATGAGATCCCTCCTAATCCAAGCTTCTTACAAAAGGAAACGAGTTCCTTGGAGGTGTATTATCCTCCATTATCAGATCTTATTTTCTTGATCTTCTTATCTGTTAGGTTCTCTACTTCGGCCTTGAATTCTTGGAATTTGCTAAACACTTCATCCTTAGTCTTTAACAAATACAACCATGTCTTTCTTGAGAAGTCATATATGAACGTCACATAGTAAAGAGATCCTCCTAGAGACTTCACTGTCATAAGACCACATACATCTGAATGTATTAGGTCTAAGATCCCTTTGGATCTATTCTCACTGCTTGGAAATGGTTTCTTAATATTCTTCCTAAGTGCACATCCTCTGCACACACCTTCATGTACTGATTGTAATTATGGTATGCCTACAACCATCTATTTTAGGGATGGCAAGGCTTGATAATGAAGGTGAGCATACCTTCTATGCTATAACTCACTAGGGTTGATTTCATCATGTACTAGATCTTGAGTATTTTGACCTAGGAGTTTATACAATCTTCCTTCACGAATTCCAATGACTCTAGCGTCTTCTATCTTTGAATCTTTTGACCATACAAGAGATTTTCCATCTACAAAGATACTCTATCTCATTTCTCTTCGAAACAGGAAATAGATACTAGATTCTTTTTCAAACCAGGAACATATAAAACATTACTAAGATGGATAGAGTTACCTGAGTAGCTTTTCCAATTCCCTTGACTGCATAAGATTTCTTGTCTCCAAGCTCCACTTTATGAGGTGTCTTTGTTTCCTTCATGCTTGAGAAATTATTACGATCACTTTTCATATGCCTCCATGTATTTTAAACTTTGTTGCAAAAGCTTGAGCATCTTCTTCCTTCTGAGGTTTTCCCTTGGAGTTTAACCTTGTATCTTCTTGTGCACAACGGGTCCAAAGTTATTCTAATTTTTTAAACTCATTCCTTGTATCCATGCTTGCAACAAATGCAATCCATGATCTAGAAATACCATTGAGTGCTATGTTCACAACTTCCTTTTCTGGAATGGCTTCTCCAATAGCTTGTAATTGATCTCTCAACTGAGAAATATTCACAAAGTATGAAGCTATGGTGCCATCCTTTGTCATCTTTGTGTCACAGAGTTCATTCTTCAGACTCATCACTTGTCCAATATTTTTGACTGAGAAAAGGTTAGTTCAGGCATCGTACGTCTTCTTGGATGAGTTAATATGAGAAATGTAGGGTATCAAGTGATCCTTTACATAGTCCACTATGATACTCATAGAATTAATGTCATTATCCTCGAACTTCTCCAGTGTTGCAACGTTCTAAGGTTCCTTCTCTTTTCTTGCTTCAAATTGTAGTTCCATGATATTGCCTTTCACAATATCTAGGACTTTATTCTTAGAAAGGATGAGGTCAATCCTTGACTTCCATGCTTTGAAGTTTGAAGCCCCTTCTAACTTGTTTTCTAAATTCATAGAGTAAGTCATGGTTATGTTGACTTTGACTTTGACTTGGTCAGCCTTTGACTTTGACCAAAAACTCAAACATGATGCCTTGGATTGCTGAGAGTACCAAGAGGTGTGCTAGGCTAGGGCGCACTAGGCTATCTAGGAATTAGGTCAAGTGCTTCACTTAAGATGCCTCAACAAGAGGGTTAGGTTTTTGTTCCTACAAAAAAACTCTAACTGTAACTACAAATGCAACTAAGCAAATTCTCCCAATCTACCTTCCAGTGGTTAGACTATCTGAAGATAGTGTGGGCCCATAACCTATTAAAATAATAGGTGTGCTCGTTTCATCATAGACAATATCATTATATTGTCACCCAACCATAGGCACAAAGGCCACCCCCAAGCACCTTAACCTTGACAGCTAGAATAATTTTGGAAGAAAATACTAGAGCAGATAGCCAACCAAGATAGTGTAACTCTCTCTAAAGCTAGCACAACAAGAAGAAAGTTTAAACCATAAACCAAAGACCAAGTCACCACTACAACAATTATAGCTCTCCTCTAGTCATGCGCACCACTAGTCCTTATGAAGTCGTGAGAGTGAGTGTGACAAATGATCTCAAGCGCCCTCTATTTATAGTCCTCCAAGTCACCTAATTGGGTCAACTTCTTCTCTTGGAGGATAATAACTTAATATAAATTATTCTCTTGAGCCGAATTATATTCTAGGGTTTTTAACCAACTGTTTAGGGTTTCTCTTGCTTCCCGAAATATTCTAGTCTTGTAAAAGGTTACACATAGATGTTAATACCTCCTGCAACTACTATAACATCAACAGGTACTCCCCTCAATGAATTTGAGAAAATCTAAGCAACAGCCCATGAATACTTTGTTTCCCTCTATACGCAGAATGAAGAGGCAGATCCATCAAACCTTCAATCCATGCTAGAGCACATCCCATCCTTGATCAAAAGAGAATAAAATTCAGATCTTATGAAACCGATCCTAGAATCTGAAATTCTCCATGCTATCTGGAACCTCGAACCTAACAAAGCACCTGCCCCAAATGGTTTCTCCATATCCTTCTACAATTATTTTTGGGACACCATAAAAATAGATCTAAAAAGAATGCTATGTTACACTCATTATCCTCTTAAGATAGGAGGGAACACCAACTCCTCTTTCCTTGCTTTGATCCCCAAAGAAACTAATCCTACTACCTTCTCTCGATTCTGACCTATATCCCTGTGCAACTCTTCTTACAAAATCCTCACCAAAATCATATCCACTCATTTAAAAACCGTCTTATCTAAGCTCATCTCCCCCAACCAAGGCGGCTTCATGCAGGATCGACAAATTGTGGATAACATAGTACATGTTCAAGAGGCAATCCATACAAGCTACCGAACCAAAAGCAAAGGTATGGTCGTCAAATTAGATATGGAAAATTCATTTGATCTTGTTCGATATTCCTTTCTTTTTCAGATTATGGAACGCTTTGGATTTAGCCAAAATTTCATAAGATGGATTTCATCTTGCATCAACAGACCTTGGATTTCTCCCTTGGTAAATCACTGAACTTCAACCTTCTTTCAAGCAAGCAGAGGCCTCTGATAAGGTTTCCCCCTTTCACCTCTTCTCTTCATCATTGTGAATGAAAACCTTAGCAGGAATTTGGAGCAAGAACCTGTGATTCGAAATCTTCCTAGGTTGCAAATTCCTTGAGGAAAAAAAATACAAATTATTCACAATTTGAGGACGATACCCTCATCATGGAAGGTTCCTCAACAACCATTGCTTCCTGCTTCAAAAGGATTATGGAATCCTTCCTCAACGCTTCTGGCGGAGAAGTTAATAATATAAAATGTCAAATATTTAGTTGGAACACTTCTCCTGGAGTATTAAGAGCAATAGCTCAAGTACTTCAATTCCCCACAACAGAAAATTGGTCTTCCTTCAAGTATTTAGGAATGCTCATAACCCTCAAATCTCCTCACTCATATGTATGGAAACAAATACTAGAGAAAATTAGCAAGAAGATAACTAATTGGGGAACTTAATGGATAAATTTGACAGCATGGGTAATTCTAATCAAAGTTGTCCTATCAACGCTCCCAATATACCAAAGCTCTGCTCTCCTAGCTCCAAAATGCATTGCCAACTAAATTGCCAAAAAAATCTGCACTTTCTTCTGGAAAGGAGGGGAAACATTGTTGAAATTTATCCTACCCAACACCAGACATTTAATTCCATGTAAATCAATTATTGAATTAAATCATAGCTGAGTAATGAACTAAACATGCAACAGAAGCATAAACAAGGAAACTAAATCAAGCACACATAAACAACAATATGTTTGGGTAGATACCCTTGGAAAAACCTCGGAGTGAAAATCGATGCTGAGAATGATTTTATTATGTTAAAATCAGGGCTCCCGTTGTTAGCACTAGAAGTCACCTCCAGATTGCGTTGGAGGTAAGCCCAGTACCCATCAGAATTTTATGTCACGGTTTGGTTTTAAAGAGGTCAAATGGGCGGAGACTCGAGATGATATCGTTTTAACTCAGAAAACTAGACTGGTATGCACATGCAGGTGAGGTCTTGATTAACTTCAGTCAGTAAGTTGGAGTAAGGGTGAATAGAGGAAAGACTTTGGTTAGGAGAGTGTAGAGGTCAGTCGTAGACATTAGGTCTTCCAGTAGCCTAAGGAGGAAAAGCTTCAAATACAAGATCCTCTTGGATTCAAAACTTCAAGAAACTGAAGAACGTAAATAACAACACTGCAATTAAACATACATTACAATACAGTCAAAACAATCCATGTGAATCCTTCAATCATGGACACTTCAGTATCAGAGGCAAATAGGATGAAAAAGAAGTTGACTTTCATTAAACAAGAAGTCTCAGACCAAAATACATAACCAGAGAACCAAAGTTCTTCATCAAAAGTTTGCAATACGGGAGCACTGGTCAACCATCGACCATAACAAAATATCAAAACTGAGTATATATATTTAGAACTGCTACAACTACCGGGAGCGTGATCAGACCACTGCATTCAAAGTTTTCAGTCGGTGCCTGCTCTGTCAAACTGTACAAGCCTTCTCATGTCAGACGCGAGCTCGCCTCAGTTATGTGCTTTACAGGAAAATCCATCCAGAAGGAAGATTTGGATTAAAAATCTGCACTCACGGTCGTTCTCAGCATGCTTTCCATTTATGGGGTGAGAGGAGATCTCAACCACCACCCCCATTTCCTTTAACTACCTTCATCGGGATCAAGGTGAGGCCTAACACCAATGAATGTTCCAAGCGGTGCCCACGACTTCTTCGAGTCAATCCCGACGCCTCGAGGCCAAGCAGATCTTCTTATGTGACCAAATACCTGTGCTTTCGGCCTTTGGCGCAACTCCTCTCCATTGCTCCATCTTCAATGTGACCTAGGGCCATGACCCTGTGCAATTGCGGGCGCGACCAAGAGTGGTTTGAAAGCAAACCGCTTTTATCCCCGCAATTCACCATGAACCGCCACGCGTCCCTTTCCAAAAACCATGGTTTTGATTGCAGTCTGCCCTTGAAATTTTAAAATGTGCGCACCTTCCGACCCCGCAATGGAGCGTGATCGTTGATCTTGTGATCTGAGATGAGGCTTCCTGATCAACGACCTAGCTCTGGCGCTTTAGATCGATGAATTGGATCTTCCCTCTTCGAATCAATGATTGAGATCTGTTTCATGAATTGGCCTTCGGGGATTTCAATTCTCAAACCACACATGAATTGGCCTTCGGGGATTTCAATTCTCAAACCACATTTCCCTCTAGGCAAAACCTCTGGAACTGAGGATCTGATGACACGTGGCTCTGGCTGATCAACAGCTCAGATCCATTTCGGGATTTCGACCCTTCAGGATTTCTAAGCACTTCTCATTTCAAATCTCCCGAAGCTCATTTCCTCGAAGGCTTGGATCAACTGCCACCTGTCCCCTTTAATATCAATGACTTGTATTCACTTCGGGCCTTTTGTTATGGCGCTATACTTCGTGCAAGTTTGCACTCCTGAACGTCAGTGAGCCGCTGATCTAGACTATTCCTGGAATCTTTTCCACTAAAAGATTAAAATTGTCTTTTGCTTATGCTTCAATATTGAAACAGAATGTTTAAGAAAGTTGTGCTTTGTGTTCATGGTTGCGACCTGCACGATCAAGGATTTGGACGACTGGCTGGGAGCTGAGAAAACAGGGAGACTAGGGTGAAATTACAGACTTAGGTAGAAACCACAAACCCATAGGACTCTGACAAGTTCATGTGATAACATTTGACTCCACAGGGGATGGCATGCTCCCTGTGAGTTGTCAAGAATAGGTAGTTCGAGTGCCTTTGCTATTGGGTTATGGAGTTGAGCTCAAAACATTTCGTCGAAGGCTGACATGTACACTATTCTACTTATAAAAAGGAACACAAACACACATGCTCCAGGAAAGAGCTTATTTATGTACAGTCCTAGGCTAACTGATTTTTACAAAGCGCTAGGTAAAAGCAAACTTCCACCATAGCCACCCAGATTGCTCGGTAATATAATTCTTCTCTTCGCTACAAATGATCCACAAAAGGTAAGGGAAGTATGACAGCAGAACGAGAACATGATTTGAAACACTAACCATACCCCTAAGTGATGATAATATAAATAACCTTACAAGCTCCAATGCTTTTGGAAAACACAACTCCATATATAACCCCACGGGGTCACAAAATTTTATAGTAATAATCATATGTAGTAGCACTACTAATAGTGTTACCATTAAACAACAAATCACATGTCATACAAAAATAAAATTTTGGTATGGTGCACCTCCATGATAGGATCACACCATGAATTCTAAATATTAGTGTGCATGTATTGACACAAAACGCTGACAAATAGTGCCACAATTCCTATGGAGAGCACCAAAGAGCATTACACACATTGTATGTATACAGTGTGCCAATAGGAAAGAGAAGCCCCATCCATAGTGCACTTAATTATCCAATGTAGCACCAATAAAGATGCTACTATTACATGATATCACACCACATATCTTATGAAAAGAAAATTTGGGAATGACAATGCACCACTTAGATTGGATCGCATTGTCACAGTGCGCTAATCTGATAGGATAACACTATGATGGTGTGTTGAATCATTCAAATTTACACCACCAGCACTTAGTGTAGCTATCATAGTTGTCTAACGTACATCAGAAAATATGGAACACCACCCTCGGTGCTCCATATATTCCTTACCACACTGGATAGCTTATAAATCCATGCATGATTCATATTCAAATTCCTAATGCACATAAAATGCAATGGAGCACCGATATGACGCACTGAGGTTCCGTACACGAGAAAAAAACAAGGCTACACAAGGTGGCATTTAAAAATAAAACAATGAATTAAAAGGATAAATTGAAAAATCAAATCAGTGAAATTGTAAATTAAGGTATAACAACCAATTTAGATAGCCTTGTTTACATCGCCGAGTTATGATTGTCACGCAAATACATAAAAATAAAAAAATATGATTCGGGAGGTTTTGAAAAAATATGAAACAAATAAAAATACATTGTGGTAAAGAATGAGTAGCGACCATTCAATAGCACCTTACAATGGTGCACTTGTAGGGAATCGAGAGCATCAATGCGTGAATGTGTATGAAGCATTAGAGGATTATAAAAACATAAAATTGTTTTGGTAAACTTTTTATTTATTATGTTACCCTATTGTGATGCACCTTATATCCCAATGTTGTGATGCATTTATTTGGTCCTTTTTATTTATTATGTTACCCTATTGTGATGCACCTTATATCCCAATGCAGTGATGCATTTATTTGGTCACACTGCTAAGAAATTAAAAATATATATTTTAACCTACCTTGGTGCATGTGTTAATGTTATGTATTGGTGCATTTCTATGTTTAACATACAATGTTATTTATATTTTAAAATAAACATTTTTACAATGGGTTTTTATGTAATTTGAAGGTAGTGCTCCTTGTATCAAGGCACATCTTAGTAATTGCTTGTTTATTTTATTTGTAAATTGTTATGGACATTCCACTAAAACAATTTGTCACAACAAATCTTGTATTATATTAAAATTGGTCATTAATGCAAGTTTATTTCCTTAGATTTCATATTTATTATCACTGGCTTATTGCTTAGATTGTGAAAAATAATTGAATACCAAAATGAAAGAACAAATAAAAGAACACACCATCCACAAAAATGAACACAAAATGTATCCCATGAAACCCAATATGGGAGAAAACCCAACTAGAAGGTGAGGCATATGCTCTGCTCTCTTTTCTTCAGTTATGAAATGCAAATACAAAGAAAGAGGCACTCACTATGGAGTTTCCTTTGAAACCGTGGCCTAAATGGTTGCTACATAATCTTAGTTTTCCTCTGTTATGCTCTCAAATCCACTCCTAGATGCTATGCTCAAATATTTAACAAGTATGAAAAAAGTAAAACAATATTGTGAAGAATCAAGAGAGTTGTGTGAGCTTCTTCAGCTCCTGAAACCCTAGTTCGGCGTGCACGACTAGATTTGGTTCATCCATGCAGTCGCTTGATGGGCCCCCTCCCCTAGACGAAGACGCCTAGGCCTTCCAAGCAATGTTGGTTGCCTCGATGAAGTCTGTGAAGCCTCGACCCTCACAATTCATAAAAAATCTCAAAGAAATGCCCAAAGTCACCCTACCCCTCACCTCAGCCAGAAGGAAAGTGATAGCCTTAGACGATCGTGGGATAATAGGGAAATTTATTGGAATTTGGTCGTCTCCCAAGACGGTGGCTACCTAGATAGAAAATAATTAGAAGCCTCTCATCAAAGGCTCAATATTTCATTATTTCTGCAGACGAGATTTCTTCACATTTCTCTTTGAAAATAAAGAAGACAAAGATTTAATATTCAGAAGCGGGTCATATTTTTTGGGAGCCAGAGGAATGTAATTAAACAAATGAACTATGGACTTCATCCCAGAAAATGATGTGCCCTCAACAATACCAGTTTGGGTTCGCCTGCCCCATCTTCCCTTACACTACTGGAATGATGATGTCTTTCGATGTATTGGTAACTCCATTGGCCGCTACATAGATCGTGTTGAACCAAAGGAAAATGTCTTCTTATGTGCAAGAATATGTGTCAAGTTCAATTTAGAGAAAGGAATCCTTGAAGTAGTATTAATCTCCTTAAACAACTAGCAACAAGTTCAACGACTTGATTATGAGAAACTACCATTCAAATGTAAAATATGTCATGATTACGGACACTTTGTAAGAAATTGTAAGAAGGCGGAGAAAACCCCAGTTGGCTCCAATAAAGAAGATCAATGGAAAGTAGTTTCACACAAATTTAGAAGCTTTGGAAATATCCCCCCTACCCTCAACCTCAATAGTCCCTTCCAATGTTGGCTCTAAATCTCCCACCAAGGTTGTCGAAAATCCTCAAAAAACTGGACCAGTTGGCTCCCAAAATAGTTTTGATTCCCTCTCCCAGCTAGCAGACTCAGAGGTAGAATCCATGTCAGCCTAAAGTAGAATCATAATAAAAAGCAAGGAGATTCCTACAATTCAAGAGATGCCTCAAACACCTGTGAGGATTCAACCAAGCTAGAAACAAAGAGAGGAAAAACGGGTTGCTTTTGAAATCCAAAGATTGGAGGGAGAAGCTTCGCAAGACCCCTGCATGGAAGATATTGAATCTTTCAAAGATGTTGAAATCACCTTCACATAAGCACGCTATAGCTCAAAAAAAAAATCCTAGGTGAAGAAGGACATGATTATCAAGCTTTAGAGGAAATACAACTACACAAATCTGGTAGGTGGTCCTCCCGAACGGTCAAAGAAGAGAAAGTACACAAGGATATCCTCTTGGGATCATAGAAAACATTGCCAGGTATGGTAGGATCAAGCTCAAAGCAATAAAAGAAACCCAACAGAGGTGCAACAAATAACCCACTCCAACCCTATGAAATAATGATCTCAGTCTCTTGGAATTGTAGGGGTCTAGGTAGCAGCTCCAAAACTTTGGATTTCAAAGATCTGTTCATAACTAAGAAACCTAGTGCACTCCTAATTCAGGAGACCAAGATGAGATCTAAAGAAGTCATGAAGCAATGTAAAGATTTTTGGTGCACCAATAACCATATTGTTGTGGTTGCACGAGGAGCCTCCAATGACATTTGCACTATATGGGATGAGCATGAGGTAAGTTTGGAACACCAATTCCACTCCCAACATTAGATCTTCACCAAATTAAAACACATTTGAAGCAATCGTTACACAATTTTCAATGTATATATGTCGAATAACCCTGCATAAAATGCAGAGTGATGGAACTCTCTTCTCAATCTGAGGAACTCAAATCTCTCTCGCAATATTATCATCGATGGCGATCTAAATATAATATGGAATCTAAATATATTGGGGGGGGGAAGTAGGAATCTTTGACATATACCCCTTCAAAGACTCGATGGAAGAACTTATTCTTGATTGGGATTTCTTTGACATCCCTCCTCAGTGCGGAAAATACACTTGGACCAACATGAGTGTCCAATCAGGGCACATAGCCGCAATATTAGACCATTTCTTTGTCCATAGTAGCTTCCTCCTTCAGAATGCCTCCATAAAATTGTACATTCTCCCCTCTCTAACTTCTGATCACAAACCAATATCTCTTCATTTGCAAGTCCTTCCTAATTATTGTCCTCTTCCTTTTCGTTACAACCCCTAGTGGCTTCACCATCAAGAAGTGGTCGATCTAATAATCTCAACTTGGGAAACCTGGATTCTGAGCACTCTGGTGTACATTTGGGAACAAAAACTTATTTTGGTTAAACAAGTTCTTAGGCATTGGGCGAAGTTTCGCTCCTTCTCTCCAACAAAAGAGAAAAAACGCATAAAATGAAAACTGGATGAGTTGCAAAAATCCTTAGAGGAAGCAGAAGTAACTCCTTAGACACAAAAAACTAAAATGGAGCTTCAATGCAAATATCAGCAAGTCATAAAAAGGGAAGAAGAATAATGGAGGTTGAAATTCTGAATTCTTTGGCTTCAATTTGGTGACAAAAATACAAAAAAAATTCACAATCAAGCTAAATTTCGACAATCCAGGAACAATGTACTAAAAATAACTCAGGAGGATGGTTCTGTTAAAATAATAGGTGTGCTCATTTCACCATAGACAATATCACTATATTGTCACCCAACCATAGGCATAAAGGCCACCCCAGAGCACCTTAACCTTGAAAGCTAGAATAATTCTAGAAGAAAACACTAGAGAAGATAGCCAACCAAGATAGTGTACCTCTCTCCAAAGCTAGCGCACTAAGTAGAAAATCTAAACCATAAACCAAATACCAAGTCACCATTGCATCAACTGCAACTCTCCTCCAATCATGCGCACCACTAGTCCTTATGAAGTTGTGAGAGTGAGTGGGACAAATGAGCTCAAGCACCCTCTATTTATAGTCCTTCAAGTCTCCTAACTGGGCCGACTTCTTCTCTTGGAGGCTAATAACATAATATAAATTATTCTCTTGAGTCGACTTGTCTTCTAGGGTTTTAAACCAACCGTTTGTGGTTTCTCTTTCTTCCCAGAATATTCTAGTCTTTACACGTAGAGGTTAATACCTCCCACAGTTATCATAACATCAACAGTCCCTCCTAGCTAGGGAGGTATTAAAGGCAATGGTATTGAGCACAAACATACCATTCAACCGGTAGTGTCATCATAGCCACATATGTTATCTCATTATCACATAGATCAAATCACGAGCACCAACATCACTGTTGGGCACTTTAATTGTCTAATTGAATAGAAAATCAAAGTGTTCAATATAAATTGTCAACCCAGGGAAGTTTGTTATTTCAAGATAATTGAGCACAGTCTATGCTAGATTATGAAAGCATCTCTAATCTAATTGTAGTAAGGAAGTTTTAAAAAAACAACATTATCACTAACACAGTTGTGTTGATACAGCTAGAGTTCTACAGATTTGAAATCATAATTGCAATCTAAACTGATGAATGTATAAGAACCCTGGATTGCCTACTCTAATCTAACTTTCTAATTTACTTTTGCGGGAAGAAGTTCTATACTATTTGTAGAAAGGAAATCTACTTATTGCAAGAAGGTTCTTCACACTTTTATTTCTCGGAAACAAGATTTTAACCTAATGCAGAAAAAGGGAAAGTGGTTCTCCAACAATGTTCAGCAATCGACTTCTAATTCTCATGAGACAAGTTTATGCGCATCTAACAAGAAGGAACTAAACTGTAACAACAGTTGTATTCTAGAAATGTCTAACAGTTAAATCATTCGCATTTAAAACAACTAATCTAGAATTCAAAACGGAGGGGAATCGGTGAGGAAGGTGGGCCCTTTCCTTCTCATTGAATCCGCTCAAAGAAATAGGTTACAGTCTGCTAAAGGAATTCAATCCACTCTTTCATTCAATTGCCAAAAATGTCTGTGTACAATAAGCGTTACTTTTCTTTCTCCAGTCAAAAAAAATCTCTTTTCATTACAAAAGATCTGCTATATAAAGTCAGAGTCATTCAGTAGGACATAAATAGATAAGTCTTGAGAATCCCCGATTCTCAAGCTGTTCATTTTATATCATTAATACAAAATCTAGAACTCTCCTTGATCAACATCGTGAGCCAGCATATCTAATCAGCAGGTGTTGCAGCAGTCGTATAACAACAGGACTGGTGGCGTCTGTTGTAACAGCTTCCAGGATTGACGGGCTTTTGTTGCAGTAGTCGTGTAACAGCTTCCAGGATTGGTGGCATCTATTGCAGCAGTCATGTAACAACTTCCAAGATTGGTGGCATCCGTTGCAACAATCATGTAACAGCTTCCAAGATTGGCGCATAACTGTAACAACAGCGAGTTTCTCAAATTGGGTTGTTCTAAGCATTTTGATCATTAGTTAAATCATTTCATGGGTAAAATATGTGAACGTTACCAATCAAACATGCTAAGTAAATGAAAATATAAAAGCAAGATGAATAGTTCATACCTTGGGAAAAGGGTCTTAGTACTCATTATAATAGCCATTTGGCTTAGGAATGAGAAGGTTGAATGGGCAAAATATGTAGTGAAAAAGGGACATTTATGGGTCCTAACATGTACCCCAACTTAAGACATTGCATGTCCTCATGCAAAACACATTCAAACCTTACTTTGTAGCTGAAGTAGATAACTGTCTCCTCTAGTGAAAAATTGCTAAGAGAAATTGCTAAGTGTCGGTATTGAAAAATGTTGTGTCCAAAAGAAAATCTGTTGTGTCAACAATCTGTCTGAGTTTCTTTATCTTTGAAAACATAATCAGTTTGAGTTGCTCGAGTAACAACTCGTGAAGGAAACAAAGGTTCTTGTTTGAGAGGTTCTTGTTTGTAATCTTCTAGTATACCAACAGTTGTTTTATGGCATTGAGATCTCCTCTGTTTTACTGATTTTTGTGTAGCAGTAAGTTCATGTTCAGTCTTGACTGAGACAGTTGCTGGTCCTTTAGCGACTGGAACTTTGACTACCTCATATCCTGCCTCAAAGTAAATGTTTCTGCACTCAAAGCACATGAGTTCTTTGTTTCTGTCCATAACATATTTTGTCAGTGCTAGGATGTCCAAGGTTATCCCTTATGGATTCTTCTGTTGAGTAGCCTCCACCTCTTGTTTCAGGGTATTTAACTCTGCTTTGAGGTTATCATTCTCTGTTATTAGTGCAGCGATTCTGGAATTTTCTGTATTCTTGATCTTTCTCTCTATTTGGGAAAACAATTGGGCAAGTGGCACATCCTCAGCATGTTGTGTAGCTGGTTCTTGTGTAACAGCAGTGTTTGTCAGGACTGATTCTTGTGGAATAGCCTTGACATGGACAGTTGGTTCTTGTATTACTAGCTCTGGTGGGACAACCCTTTGTGGAGCAGCTGGTTTTGGTGTAATAGTATCGACCTGGATAGTTGGTTCTTGTGTAACAACGGTATATGTCATGACTGGGTCCTGTGGAACAGTCGCCACTTAAACAGTTGGTTCATGTGGAACCGTCCTTGCATCAACCATAGAGGATAGTGGACGAAGAATAGGAATATCATGTTCCACATCTTGCCATCCAATTGCAGCTTCAGCAGACCTGGTGGACCTAGTTCTTCTCCTGGGTAAAATAGAAACGAAAGTAGGGGTTTTCTTCTTCGTTGTTGGAGGAGGAACAAGGCATTCTTCCTCAACCACACAAGGAGGATATTCTGGTATACTAGGGTCTGCGATGATATGGGCATCGTCAATGGACGTGTGATGTGCAAAATCATCAGGTGGAGCCGATGATTCTGCTGCAATTTGAGTACATTCATTTTGAAAGGAGAGAATAGTTTCCTGAAGTTCTGTGCATAAAGTAAAACCTGGTATTCGTACCTCTGTAGAATTCTCTGTCATAGCAGCCAGAGGGCTCTGATTCGTTGTTGATCCAATTTGGTCAAGGGATCTCTGAGGTTTTCCCTTGAATGGACATTTTCTTTTCTGAGAAGATGCACAGGTAATGATAGTAGGTTGTTGCAGCAATAGGAGGGTTCTGTGTGAATGTCGGTGCCACAAAAGAGGAGGGAAGCGGACTTGATGTTACAGTGGACCGTGTTGACCTTGCTCGCTTTTTAGGTAATCCAGAGATAGGAGCATGGGTGTTCTTTTCAGAGACAGAGGGTAGGTTGTCAATGATAGGTGTCGCAATGGACCATGCTAACCTTGTTCGCTTTCTCGGTGATCCAGAGATAGGAGCAGGGGTTTTCTTTTCAGAGGCAGGGGGTAGGTTTTCAATGATAGGTGTTGCAGCCAAGTGTTGTGATGCATGTCTTGGTCGAGTGGTTGGTTGTTCATCAGTTTGTTCGACCACAACTACAGGATGTTGCAATGCAATTTCGTCGAGGCTTGTCTGGCTAGTGCCAGGATGGCTTCGGGTTATGCGGTCGCTTTTCTGAGTCGTCTTACGGACGATGACAGTAGGGGTTTGGACTGTTGTTGCAGCCGAGGGTAGAGGCTCAGGAAGAGGTCCATGGGTTGTGTTTTCAAGGACTGGTGCAATCATATCTGTATGTATGGAATGTGGTTGGTCTGCTACAGCAGGTAATGGGTTATTGGAAATGCCCATACCTCTGCGAATTAATAGGCTGATGAGTCTATGATTAGAAATGAAGTTCTTGGGGTTCTTGGATTTTTTTACAAAATGAGCCATGTTATGTAATGAATGGAGGAGAAAATAAGGAATGTTTATGAATCTCTGATGTCACATATGTGATAATAAGATGAAATCAGAAAAATAAACAACTTGGTATCGACCTTCGCAGGTAATGTACCTTAAATTCTGCGACTTTCCCCCATGGATCTGGTAAGGAATTGACATCTGCACCTCTCCCTTTGGTCTGAACTTTCTCAGTGTTGATGAGGAAACCCTTATGTGCATCCAGAATATGTGTTTTTCTATGAAACCATCGGTCTCCTGTTCTTGGCAACCCTGTTACAGCAACAATACTTTCTTTTGATATTGGAATCCTTACCCCATTCACCATTGAATACCCTTCGATAAGATTTTGACTAAACTCCAATACCTCATCCTCATTAAACCCCTTCAACTTTTTAAAATACGATATCCAGCCGCCCTGGAGAAATATTTGGTAGGCCTCTGGGTGTAGCAACAAATTGTCCAGAGTTGCGGGTTCATATCTCACAGCTGATCCTCCCATGATGTTGCTTGAGAGTCTAACAGGCACGTAGGAGGAGAAACTATCACCTAAATCAGAGACGCAACAAGATCGAACGTGGTTTGCAGAAAGAATACAGTGTCTCAGTAAAAAGAAGTGTGGGCGGAAAGGTGGTGGAGGTGTGTATAAAATTCGGAATGGACGACTAGATTTACGTTTCCCCCCCCCAACTAAGCGGATTGGCTCCAGGTGCATCGATTTATGACAACCGGTTAGTAAATAGGAAATCATGCTTTTATATCTTCATTAATTTAACACGTAGGATTAATCACGTACCTCATATCTTACCGCACATAACGACCTGTCAGAGTAACTGCACAATCCAACCGCCATCTGAGTTGAGCGGAATAGCTGACATGATGAAGGATCGTGAGAGAAATGACAACTAGAGCAGAGACAGAGTCCTTACTGTAGTTAGCCAACTGGAAATCGTTGGATGTGAAGTCAAGTCATTATGAAGCAACACTTTCGGATAGAGAGCATCAGTATTGTCTAATCAGTGGTGTTGTGTCATGGAAACATTGGAGGGTTGGAGCAGCAGCATCGGCAAAAATGCGAAAAAGAAAGACTGAAGTGGCAAGAAAGAATAACAACAATTAGTGTATCAGTAGGTTCTTCGACAAAAAAGGAGGAGGTAGGTGTAACAGCATGGAAATCGGCCAATTTATCGGAAGAAGGTGTAACAGCATGTAAATCAGCCAATTTATCGGAAGAAAGTGTAACAGCATGGAAATCGACCAATTTATTGGAAAAAGGGGTGTAACAGTATAGAAATCGACTGAACGCTATATTACTTATTTTCTAGGAAGTTTTTCAACTTCCATGAACTAATCGTTTGACTCGTTTGGCGCTACTCAACCTTGTTGTTCATCAATCCACCTGCACACACATAACCACCTAATACCTTTCAAAGATTTATTAGCATAGTAAAGAAAATAGAGAAATTTCAACTAAAATCAGAGAAATGCAAATTTTGTTGAGGTTATTTATATACAAGGTCTGAGAAAAAGAAGTCCTAAAGTTCAGAAGGGGAAGGAGCAAGCTCCTTTCCGTTTAAGAATTGATAACCTGTATCAACTGTACATCTAGTTTTGAATTCTGCCTTGGACAGTGGACGTTGATATAGACGCAAGTGATGACCATTTGCATGTAACTCTATATTGGATCCATCAATAGTAATCAACCAGACTGTCCCATTGGAAAAAATGGTGTCTACCTCGTAATGCCCTAGCCATCATGTACACAACTTACCTTGAAATTCTTTAAAGCGTGAATCATACAACAGAGCCCAATCTCCTTTCTAGAATAATTTCTTCTTGATGACTTGGTCATGCCATTTTGTTCTTTGTTGTTGAATCACTGTGGTTTGATGGATGGCATCCAAACGCTTTTCATCAAGCTTGTTCAGCTGCTGCAGTCTGGCTTTATGTGCCATAGTCAAGTCGAGGTTGACTGTTGATGCAGTTCTTAAGGTTTTGATTTTGAATTCAATGGGGAAAACATGGCTTTTTCCATATACCAACTCGTAAGGAGAAAAATCAGTTGTGCTCCTCCAAGTAGTTCGGTAAGCCCATAGAGCTTCATGTAATCTGTCAGACCAATTCCTATGATTTTCTCTCACTGTTTTAGTAAGAATGGCTTCGATAACTTTGTTGGTGCTTTCCACCTGGCCATTGCCTTGTGGATGGTATGGAGAAGTTATTCTATGTAAAACATGATATTTACTGAGTAGAGCTTCAAATTTATATGATGTGAAAGGGGGTCCTCCCTCGGTTACCAATTCTCTGGGAATGCCAAACCTAACAAATATATCTTCAAACAAGAATGCTAAGACAGCTTCTTCTGAGGCTCTGATAAGTGCTTTTGCCTCTACCCACTTGGTCATGTAATCTGTACAGACCAATATATAGACTTTATGATTGGAAGGTGAGTGAATGGGTCCTACAAAATCCATGGGCCATCTCTCAAAAGGCTCTAACACTACCTAAGACTGGAGAGGCATCTCATCCCTGTGAGTTGGTTGACCCATGCGTTGGCAACTGTCACAAGCTTTGACATACTTCTTGGCATCTTGAAATATGTTGGTCCAAAAATAGCCCATCCTTAAAATTTTATGCCCAGTCCTTTTGTCAGCAAAATGACCCCCACAAGGGCCATCATGGCAAGCTTTCAGCAGATCATAAACTTCATCATTCCTCACACATCTTCTGATTTCTTGGTCCAGGCCTGTGTAGAAGAGGTATCCTTCTATCCAACTATACCTAACACTCTTTTGAATAATCTTCCTTCTTTCTCGAGGAGATAGATGTGGAGGTACCTTCCCTGCAACCAAATAATTAGCAATGTCTGCATACCAAGGTGAGTGAGAAGATACTGCAAACAAATTTTCATCAGGAAAGGAATCATCTACAGGTGAATTATCATTATTTATCTGTAATCTTGAGAGAAAATCAGCAACCACATTTTCTTTTCCTGGTCTATCCACTATAGTGATATCAAATTCTTGCAGTAGTAACAACCATCTTGTCACTCAGGCATTAGTAATAGGTTTATTCATTAGATATTTAATGGTTGTATGATCAGTATGAATAAAAGTGGGATAACCAGTTACATAATGATCAGATACTGCCAAGAATTATCTTTCAGTAACTGTGTAATTTAACTCAGTAGGAGCCATGTTCTTGTTGATATAGTAGATAGTGTAGGGCTCTTTATTCTCCTATTGCCCTAGTACTGCACCAATTGCAGTGTCTGGGGAATCTGAAGAAATGTGAAAAGGCGGAGTCCAATTAGGCCCTCTAAAGATGGGAGTTGTGGACAATTTCTGTTTCAGATCTGCAAAAGACAATTCACAGATGTCAGTCAAATGAAAGTCAACATCTTTTGTTAGTAGAAAAAACAATGGAGAGGCAAGTTTAGATAAATTTTTAATGAATCTCCTATAATACCCGACGTGCCCTAAAAAACTTCTTACTCTTTCTGAGTTGATGGAGTTAGAATGTCCAAAATTACCTGGATTTTGGCTGGATCTACCTGAATTCCTGCGTAAGAGATGAAGTGTCCCAGCACTACCCCTTCGTGCATCATCATATGGCACTTTTCTGTACTTAAAGAAAGATGAGACTGTCTACATATTTTGAGCACTTTTTCTAGATTAGACAAAGCTTCTTCGAAATCAGTACCATAAGGTGTAAAGTTGTTGGTCACTATAATTGCTTAATTAATTTCAAACAACCAAGTGAAACATAAATTATCAACCCAGGGAAGTCTTTTGTTTCAAACGTAGCTGCGCACTGTATATGCTCAATTCCAA
>SNQJ01S0109876.1:4899-16138 GCA_010110895.2 Picea sitchensis
CAGGACAAATACCAGAAGCCCAAGGAGGAATGGAAGAAACCTCAGACTCGTGCAGAGAGAGGTGGAACCTCACAGCGAGGGCCATACATTGAACAAAGAGGACATCATAATGAACAGAAAGGAGATTATGTTGATGGCAATACTTTTCCTCGTAGAAGAGGTAGAGGAAGAGGAAGAGGTGGAGTAATCACATGCTTCACATGTGGAAAGAATGGGCACAAGTCTTATGAGTGTTCAGAGAAAAAGAAGGACATTGGGTAATCTCACATCACCGAAGCGCAGAGGCGGGATGTTGAGGCCGAAGATGCAGAAGGCAAAAGATCGCTCATGATGCGAAAAGTCCTTTTGACACCTGAGAAGGAGGTGGAAAGTTCAGTCCAAAGAACCAGACCTTTTTTAGGACAACTTGCAAGACCAAGGACAGGGTATGCAAGGTCATCGTAGATAGTGGTAGCATGGATAATATCGTATCCAAAGAGATGGTAGAGAAGCTGGAGCTGGAGATGACTGATCATCCAAGCCCATACAGACTTTTGTGGCTACAAAAAGGACACCAGGTAACTGTCACTAAACAATGCTTGGTTGAATTCAAGATAGGTGGATATAATGATAATATCTTATGTGATGTTATTCCCATGGATGTATGTCATCTATTGCTGGGTAGACCATGGAAGTATGATAGAAATGTGATTCATGATGGGAGAATGAACACATATACCCTGGAGAAGAATGGGAGAACCCATATGTTGCTTCCGATAAAGGATAAGGAGGTGAAGTTGGAAGTAAGAAACACAATACTTCTCATGAGCGGGAAGGATCTTCTTACTGAGGTTAAGAAGAAAGAGGATCCACAATTATTTGTGGTCAGGAAACCGAGGATTGTTCTGACTAGTACAAGAGTGGATGATTTACCAGATGAGGTTCAGGAACTGTTGGAAGAGTTCGCTGACATCATAGTGGACGAATTACCTCGTTCGTTTCCACCGGTCAGGAGTGTGAGTCATCACATTGACCTCATACCAGGAGCCAATTTTCCAAACAAAGCCGCGTATAGATTGATTCCACAAGAAAATGTGGAGGTTAAAAGGCAAGTCCAGGAGTTATTGGACAAAGTTTTGGTCAGAGAAATCTTGAGTCCGTGTGTTGTTCCAACAATACTCAGTCTGAATAAAGACGGAGGCTGGAGGATGTGTACCGACTCCAAGGCGATCAACAAAATAACCATCAAGTACAGATTTCCATTGCCAAGAACGAATGATCTGATGGATTGCCTAAGTGAGTCAAAATACTTTTCAAAGATAGATTTGAAGAGTGCATATCACCATATTCGCGTGAGATAAGGTGATGAATGGAAGACAACAATCAAGAAAAACGGTGGTTTGTATGAATGGCTTGTCATGTCGTTTGGCTTGACAAATGCGCCAAGTTCCTTTATGAGGTTGATGAACAAAGTCCTGAGGGAGTTCATCGGGAAGTTCGTCATTGTGTATTTGGATGACATATTGATTTACACTAAATCAGTGGCAGAACACTTGAAGCACTTAGCTACAGTGATGAAGAAGCTATAGCAGGAGAAGTTGTTGATAAACCTGAAGAAGTCCTCATTCATGAAAACAAAACTCATTTACTTGGGTTTTGTTATTTCGGTGAATGAGTTGAGGATGGATCTAGATAAGGTGGAAGTAATCAAAAATTGGCCATCACCGAGAAATATTTTTGAGGTGAGGAGTTTTCATGGACTGGCTAGTTTCTACCGGAAGTTCATCAGGATACAGTGAGATTAGCGTAGCGATGATGGATACAGTGAAGAAGCAGCATAAGTCTTTTCACTGGAGAGTAGAGGCTGAGAAGAGATTCAATCTGTTGAATTGGAAGATCACGGAACAACCAGTTCTAGTGTTACCGGATTTCCAGAGGACATTTCAAGTGAAATGTGATGCAAGAGGGTTTGCCATAGGAGCAGTCTTGAGTCAAGAAAACAGAACAATTGCATATTTCAATGAGAAGCTGAATTAAGCGAAATTGAAATACTGCACGGATGATAAGGAGTTTTATGCTATCATACAGGCGTTAAAGAAATGGAGGCATTACTTGATACCCAAAGATTTTTTTTTATATAGTGATAACCACGCATTACAATTTGTGACTCAACAAGAGAAGTTGAATCAGAGACATGTAAAATGGGTAGAGTATATGCAAAATTTCACATTTTTGATTGAGCATATTTCGGGTACTGCTAAAAAAGTGGTTGATGCTTTGAGCAGGAAGTGTTTACTGTTGCAGGAGTTCAGAGTCAAAACCTTGGCTTTTGATGATCTCAGGAACATGTACGCAGATGATCAGGATTTCAAGGAGGCGTATGAGGCAGCTGAGAATCCAATTCTCAGAGACAGAAGCCCTTGGAAAGATTATATGATCTAGGAAGGATTGTTGTTCAGAGGCAATCAACTGTGTATTCCGAAATGCTCCATGAGGGAGAACTTGTTAAAGGAGAAACACAGTGGTGGATTGGCAGGACACTTTGGCCATGACAAAACATTCGCGAAGTTGAATGAGTCATATTTTTGGCTGGGAATGCGAGAAAATGTCAAGATATTCATTGACAGATGTCGAGTTTGCCAGCATTCGAAGGGAAGGAAGCAGAATGCATGTTTTTATCAACCATTGCCCATACCAGAGAGGCAGTGGGAGGCGATAAGTATGGATTTTGTATTGGGGTTGCCAAGGACGCAAAGAGGTGTTGATTCAATCTTTGTGGTAGTGGATAGGTTTTCTAAAATGGCACACTTTATTCCATGCCAGAGGACCAGCGATGTGACTCACATCACAAATCTATTTTTCAAAGAGGTCAATCGACTTCATGGGTTGCCGAAAAGTATAGTTTCAGACAGAGACATGAAATTCATAGGGCATTTTTGGAGGACCTTATGGAAGAAGCTGGGGACTAATTTGATGTTTAGTTCATCTTAGCATCCTTAGACAGATGGACAGACATAAGTGGTAAACATAAGTCTAGGAAACTTGCTGAGAAGCTTAGTGACAAAGCACCACAATAGTTGGGACAATATATTTCCACAGGCAGAGTTTTCATACAACGACTCAGTGAATCGAAGCACATAAAAAAGTCCATTTCAGGTTGTCTATGGGATGCAGCCGAGAGGAGTTTCTGAACTGAGGGATTCAGGACAGACTGCTACTAGCAGTGCTAGTGTAGAAGAATTCGCAGAGGCGATGAAGGAACTTCACAGCCAAGTGAAGGAGCGACTGTTGAATTCGAGTCAGGAGTACAAGTGTAGAGCAGATCAGCATCAGAGACAAATTTAGTTTGAAGTTGGTGATCTAGTTCTGGCACATTTTAGGAAAGAAAGGTTCTCGAGGGGAACATATAATGAATTGAAGATGAAGAAAATCGGACCATGCAAGGTCTTGAGAAAATTCGGAGAAAATGCTTATGAGATCGAGTTACCAGATGGGATCGAAATATCTTTGATATTCAATGTCGCAGATCTATACCCATACAAGGCTGGAGAAACAAAGACTAGAACTGAGCAGCCAGTGATCTAGTGGACAAAACATATGCTAGTTGCAGAGAAGCCGTAGATGGAAGGCATACTGGACAAGAGGGTGAGCAAGAAAACCAGGAGGAAAGAATACTATGAGTATTTGGTCAAATGGAAGAACCATCCAGCGGAAGATGCCAGCTGGGAGAGCGAAGCAGTGATACAAAATCATGGACAGACCATGCAGGAGCTCATGGATAGGAGCCCATGAAAATTTTCAAGCGAGAGAGTATGATGCAGGAGCATCGCCAACACGTCAAGTGAGCCAGCGTAGAAGCGGAAGATAGTTGGAAGGCATCCAGCACAAGTTTTGAAAAGACTTTGGAATTGATGCACCAAATCTTTAATGAAGTCATTTATGAAGGAGTGCATTTGTATATTGTAATGGAACTTGAGCGGATATCTCTCGTCCTTAGTAGATAAACGACATTTAAGATAGTTAATGCAGGTAGATAGGAATTTAACTCTAGATTAGACAGTTTTAGAAGAAGGAGGGAAAACGGATATAGACACCCTCATTGTACATTGTATTATTATTCTAGAGGAGTCAGAGAACAAGAGCATGCAGAGAATTGTATGAAGAACACCCATGTACAAACATTTGAATTTATAGAAATAAATCTTTGATTCAATTTCATGGTTTTTGTTGTTCTCTGTGTGTTGATGTTGATATGCTCATGAATGTTTGTTTCCTGCTATACACTTGCTTTTATATGTTGTGTATATGATTTCATTTGTGAATTGAAGTCTGAGAGGGTGAAGGAATGAGTTTTAATTGTTTCTCTATTTGAGCCAGAGAATTCCTGCAAGGAGTGCAGTTGAATTGTCCGCAAGGAGTGCGTTGACAGAGGGTTCAGATAGAGATAAATTTTGTTCTCTTCATCCCAAAAGGTGCAGTTGGGCACAAAGGAGTCGTGAAAGGAGTGTGCAGGCTAGGTAAAGGTCTCAGGTTTGTGAAACTGAGTGAAGCTTTGAAGGACTGTTGTTGCAGGTGTGCGCAGAGTCGAAGAAACTTCAACACTTAGATGTTTGTTGAAGGTTTGTCGCAAGGAGTGCATGCAAAGGGTGTTTCTCAGGAGACTTAAAGTCATGAGAAATATCAGGAGGAATAGGCCTTGGAGTTTGTCAAAGGAAAGCGCAGACAAGTTGTGTCTGGAAGGCTTGTAAGAAGCATCGCAGGTTTGCGAGCAAGCGGACAAGTTCTGTGGGAGAACCCGTCGTCATTTCGTGGATTGCATAAGGAAGGAACGGACGGTCGGAATTATCCGAGGAGAATTTGTGAATCACCGTGAGCTGTTAAATATTGGAGAGTTGTAGGGGATATACGATGTTATATTCTCAAAGGGTTCCAAGCTCAGGAGGGGCGGAGCTGTTGATCAGGACCACGAGGGTCGTTGGATCCCCACGCATATCGTGGATCAGGGTTTCTTGAGGTGAAGCTCGAATTTACTTCAACAAGAATTGTGATATCGTGATCTGTGATATCGCAACAGATCAAAACTTTCCATCGGTGGGGACGCATGTCATAAAGTCTGACGAAGTCGGATTTTGACATATCGGAGATCTTGAGGTCAGGATACTCAGATAGTTTGGAATCGTGAAACACGATATTCCGATGGGGCATGTGTGGGACCACAAGAGTCAGAGTGGAAGATAGGTGGCACACCGTATCGGAGTTCGGGGAAAGGAAAGTCCCGAAACATTTGACATTAGGATTCGCGATCCCGCGAACCCCGAAATTCTGATAGAAGTGACAGAAGGGGAAAATTCAACTCGCACGTGTGCGTTGGAGTTTCGTCACATCGGGTATGGGGAGTCGGTAAATCAAAGTGTTTGGTATTGCGAGTACCAAAATCGTGATAGGGAGAATTCTGATAGAAGAAAGAGAAAATTCATCTTTGATTGAGCATTGGGCCTTGGAGATTTGAGAGCCCAGTGATCGACCATTGGACTTGCGAAGCCGCGAGTTCCGATTTCCCGATAAGCAAAGACAGGGGGATCGAGCGATAGTGTTGTGGGTGCAGATTTCCCGATAGGGAAATAGAAGGACCGGTTAGCATTCTTCGGGCCGAGGAAGGAGAATATCCTATGTGTGTGTGTGGACCTTCCAGCCTGCGGGTGGTGAAGGGGTTGCGTTGCCGTCACCTCACCACAACACCGGGATGTAGTTGTGACTTCATGAATTTAATTATGAGAATTCTAGATCTCCACATTAATTCAAGAAGTCGATAACTTGAAAACTTAACACTAAACCAAATACAGTAACAAAGAGAAAGGTGGAAACTTTTTTAACAGTGATCGCAATTGGGGACAACCCTTGTAAAAAGAGTCAGTTTAAACAACACAAATCGATACATTTCCTTGACGAAGAAACCTCGCTAAAGAAGATATGGGTCTTCCCAGAGAACTTTAGCATTCATTCTTATACAATACTACTCAGCATCGAGTTCTTTTAGGGGTCATTATAATAGGGTTTAATCACTGGTTTTACAGCGATAAGTATGTCACGAGAAAATCCCAAAATAAATACCAGATTACACAATAAAGAAAAATGACTTAGTGTATTTGTTGTTGACAGAACCCTAAACACATTCAGGACTATCCCTGAATCAAAAAGAGAAGACCACATGTGTAGAAAACTTCACAAGTTAATGGATCCTACAGAAGTGAGCGACTACCTCAAGGAAGAAGACACAATACATCACCACTGTAGACTCATATATCTGTCCATGAATAGAGGTAATATTCCATAGAGTTAAAGAATAAGGAACGGGAGAACCTTCACTAGAAATCATAAAGAATAATAGTTGCATAGATATCATCATTATGACTAAAACCTTCTGAAATTACCACCCTACTATAGATAACATAAGCTTATCGTGGACTTACCAGGCAGTCGTGTAGCCTTCTCGGCATTCCATCAGGTAAACATCTCCAGGTCATCAGCCTTCCTCACCAAAGGGAAACACATAATTAGCACTAAATCACTACGCATAAGACTCACAATAGTCTTGGAAAACCCTTCACTGCGCAGAATAATAGTGGGAAGTAGGAAGAATATATTTGACCATGTGACAGAATGGTGGCACAATTGGATTGGACACAGGGTCTAGTGACAACCTTGGGTATACCTCTTGCAGGTCTCCATTAATGGACTGGACAGAGGTTTTTAACTCACTTCTGACAAAACCCTTTCGAATTCATATTGAGTTATTGCGAGAGAAGACAACCCCTTTAAGGAACAATAAATAGGATTATCAAATCTAGTTTTAATGTTCAGTTAAGGCGTGAATAATAGTTCGCTATCGATAAACATTCTCGAAAGGCAAACTATGATAATAATATTTGGAAGTTTAATCACGACCAATGTTCACAAGGCCTATTGTTCAGCCAACTAAATTAACATATAATCACCGTTATGCTAGGCCTGTAACTTTTGCATTAAGGGTACATTCTTTAAACTCACTTTCATTTAGATCCTATATGACATGAACAATGTCTATTGCGTAGGGAGTTTTGTTTCTATAATTTCGAATGTGGTTTTCTTATGTACTCTAATATGGAGGTCTATGCTTGGAAATGGGTATAAGAATAAGAGTCCTATGTATAATACAAACACATATATGGAAGGATTTTAATACTAGTAGGGTTGAAGGTTTATAAAGATCAATGTTTAAAATATGGAAAGGTTAATCCTTGTATATATGCTTGAAATCCAAGAGGTTAGGGTATAGAAAAGTCACACTTTCCCTTCTGTATAGGTTTATTGTGCAATATGAAGTAAGTTAGCGTTAGAATCTTTTGTGATTAAATCTCGTTGTTTGGATAACTAGAAAATATAAACCTTACAGGAGTTAACAATGATGATAATTACCTACTTACATAAACTATAAGTCTTCCAGAATAAGTTGTTCAAAGAGAAAGAAGATTTAATGTTCCTAAGAAAAAAAAAATTATTGGTAAATTTGGGGTACATTAGAGAGGGACATTATATAAAGCATTGGATGTATTTATTGTCTCTTGTGTATGTTTATATAAGGTTAAATGTATACATGGATGTTGCGATGAATCATAAGTTTTGGGGTAAAGTGAGGTGATATGATTGATTGCGGTGCTATGATTCATTACATATGCTTTACTTTTAAGATTGTGACGTGTTCTTTTGTTTTTCTTCTAGATTGGATTTTGGACAATTGTGACCATGTCAATTAAATTATTAATGTTGTGGCCCAAAAAACCTCTGCATGGGGATCATGGTAATTATGATAAATTACATGTGGAAGGGAATGCATAATTGAACTAACACATTAAATACTTGTAAGCAGGTGGTTATGTATGTGTAGGATGCATGAACAATCCTTGCCAACTCACAAAGATATGTGTGTGGGCTAACTACCTGATCTAGATTTTATAAGAAAAACGAAATGACTACAGAATATTAAAAGGTGCTTAACATTAAATAACAGAGATACAATAAAACTAGTTTTCTATTCAATAAGGAAATAAGATGAAACTGTAAAATGCAGCGGAAACAAGCTTGTTGGAATGGTGGAGGCTTATATCGTAGAAGAGATGTGACAGTCGAACTCATTCTCAAGAAGATGATTACAATGAGACTCTGAAGGCATTTTTTGCAATAAACAAGAATGCCAAAAACCTAACCCTAGGAGATGAAGCACCAAAATTCATGTGGGTCCCGTTTGGGTAAGTTAGTACATCAACTTCCCAGGGTCGTAACTTTTGCATACGATCTCCTTTTTACGCGCATGATAGACAGTTTTAAAGGTATCGTCGAGGAGATTCATTTTGGGGGAAATATCGAATAAATATCCATATTTCTCCCCATTTCCCGAAAAAACATCGTTTAGGGCCTCAAAATAGCTACCAAAGTTTCAAGACCCGAAAAACTGCTAAAAATAGTAAATTACCAAAAATGCGAGAAAATTATTTTGAGCCAGTTGAAAAAGGTGGGTGGCCACTGATATCCACCTAGATCAATCCTACCTCCTTAGGAAGAAATGGTATCCATTACATTGAGTTTCCCCATTAGATGAGGAAATTTCTGTTGAATTTTTCCCCGGCTAAGCCACATGCCCTAGTGTAGGAGCTGCCTTGGTTTGATGACTCGATAAAGTTGGATCCTTTGCTGCTGAGTGCCCTTGATCTGTATGTCCACAATATGATCATGGGATGCTTGTTGTATGCATTTGGGGTTGAGATCTATTGGTATCAGTTGTTTTTCTACTTCTGAGGTGTCCAATAATGGTGGGAAATAAGGACAAAGGAGATCCACGTTGAACACTAGGTGCAGGCCAAGGAAAGGAGGAATGTTGAGCTCAAAATAATTATCCCCCATGGCCTTGGTGATGGTGTATGACCTATAATGGAGTGGGTGAAGCTTCTGATGGGGTCTTGTAAGGCGTTCGTTCTGCAAGTGAAACCAAACTTTGTCGCTCACCTGAAACTTATGTGGCACCTGATGTTGATCATGGCGCTGCTTGTACTTGTCAATGCACTTCTATAGGATATCTTGAACCTATTGACGGATGTGCTAGATCCGCTCAATGAACCAGGTGGCTTTTTCAGCTTCGGTTGGAGTAGGAGATGACTCGGTTGAGGTAACTGTAAGGGGAAGTGAAACATCTATGGGATCCAATGGTTGGAATCCCAACCCCACCTGAAAGGGGATGTGGTTGGTTGAGCTATGCAAGGATCGGTTGTAGATATGATGGAAATATGGAAGGATCTCATCCCATGTGCGAGGGTTCTTGTAATTATACATGAAAAGGATATGCACAATCATTCAATTTACGACCTCGATTTGGACATTTTTCTACGGGTGGAAGGTCATGGATTTCTTGAGCTTGGTGTGTAGCAGTGACTAGAGGCTCAACTAGAATGTGCTGAGAAATCGTCTGTCCCAATTTGAAACAATGGTTTGTGGGATTCCAAAATGTACCAAGACTTTTTCAAAGAAGAGTTTGGAAGTGGCCTCTGTTGTGATGCTCTTCTTGTAGGCAACCAGAATTGCCATCTTAGAAAAGCAATCGACAACCACAAAAACACAGTCGTTTCTCATCTTGGTGGATGGGAGGTCCGACATGTAGTCCATTGAGATGGATTCCCATGGCCATCTAGGAGTAGGAAGAGGGGTGTACAAGCCATGTTTCTTAGTGGTTGGTTTGGCAATAGCACAACCAGTGTCGGACCTGATATAGTTTTTGACCTCCTGTCGAAGTTTCAACCAGTATAAATGTTTTTGTAGTATCACCACTATTTTTTTGACACCGAAGTGTCCTGCCACCCGACTATAGTGGGATTTCGAGATCATATTCGATCTCTTGCTTGATGGAACACATATATGGCCCAGACGACACAAAAACCCATCCTGTATATGGAAATTATTGACAATTTCTCTTGCACCCAACATTTGGTAGCTGGTGGCGAAGTTTGTGTCTGTCTGATAGAGTTGGGTCCATCTAGTGGTCTCATGGCCAGAAGATTCTAGCACCGTGGTGAGTGTCGCGACTAGAAGTCTGCTAAGGAAATCAGTGACGCGATTGGTGCTTCATGTTTTATATTTCATGTTGAGGTGGAATTGCTACAAGTATGTGGACCACTTTTGATGGTGGTCATTCTTCAATTTTCCTTCTATCTGCATGAACTGTAGTGGATTATGATCAGTGTGGATGACTATCTCCTTCCCAAGAATGCAATGTCTCCACTAGCAGTAAGGTTGCACAATGGAGTACATTTCTTTGTTGTAATAAGGGTACTTATGGATAACATATGATAGTGTCTCACTATGATAGGCCACAGGGTGGTCATGCTGAGTGAGAATGATGCCCACAACATAGTCTGAAGCATATGTCTCGATCTCAAAGGATTGTTGCAGTTTTGGTAGTGAAAGTACTAGGGCTAAGCCCAAGAATTGCTTCAAATCATCGAACTCTTGTTGTTGGGACCAATCCCACACAAATTTCATTTTACCACCACCCTTTTTTGGCTGATGACCCATGCAATATGGGAGAATCCCAACATGAACCTGCGGTAGAAATTGGAAAGGCCCGAGAAGCTCTGAAGCTTACTGAGTGTGGTTGGGGTTGGCCAGTTATGAATGACTTGGATCTTGGATGGATCCACGTGTACACAATGTTTACCAATGATCTAGCCCAGGTAATGGACCCTTTCCATGCCGAAGGAGCATTTTTCCAATTTGGTGTACAACTTGTGTTGTCGTAGTGTGTTCATAACCTGCTAAATATGCTACAAGTGTTCAGTCCAAGTCTTGCTGTAAATGAGAATGTCATCTAGATACACCACTACAAAATTATTGGTGAATGGTTGCAGGATATCGTCTATCATCCTCATGAAAGTGGCTAGAGCATTTTTCAAACCAAAATGCATGACCAACCATTCAAAAAGGCCTTCCTTTGACTTGAAGGCGATATTCCATAAATCTGTCTATTCTATCGGGACCTAGTGGTAGCCAGACTTTAGATCAGTCTTACTGAATTATTTGCCCCCCATGAGTTGATCAAGGAGGTTGTCGATTCGGGGAATCAAGTATCGGTTTCTCACTATGATTTTATTCAGAGCCCGGTAATCAATGCAGAGTTGCGAGGTTCCATCTTTCTTCTATACCAACACAATTGGGCTTCCGCACGGTGATGAGATGG
>SNQJ01S0109876.1:23448-35674 GCA_010110895.2 Picea sitchensis
TGATCTTCTAGATTAGGGTTGATTACATATTTATAATACCTTAATTTTCTTTTTTCCTCTAACTCTTTATCACACCACATTTTTCCTTAAATTTTGATTTGACGTTTTTTTTAATAATATATTTATTTTGCAAAATGGTTTCTTCCATGATTCCCCAATAGTTTAGCCAAGATCGAGCATCTTTATGCCATTCTCACTTGAGTCAATGGTGGTTAAGACTTGATTTGGAAGCAATTTTAGGTAGCCTTTTGTCTTCCATGTTGTTTAACTTGTTCTTATACATTAGGTATCTAGTCATAGCCATGCTCTCTATAGGGGAGAGGCTAGTTTCTACGAGGAGGATGGGATTGGGTATATTTCCTTTAATTTTGAAATTATAGGTTATAAAATTCTTTTGTATTTGCTCTATCTTTATCCAGGATTCACGAGAGATACTACAGCCCCAGACTTCACATCCACAAATAATAACAGGTGTAACAAGAGTCTCAAAGAAAATTTTCTTCTTATCCCAACTCCAAAGTTCAGCTGATTTACAATCAAGCCCATAATAAGCTTTCCATCCCCCAATAATCCTTTTCTCAATGTTATAATTCCAATTAAGATTGTGGTGAATATCAATTCCAAGATATTTGTATGAAGTCACTTCCTCCAAGTTGTTGTTTTCATATACAAAGATATCATAAGGGATCTTATTGGATTTAATAATCATGACCTTAGTCTTATCAGTATTAATAGTCATACCCATATTGGAGCAGTATCATAAGGGATCTTATTGGATTTTAATAATCATGACCTTAGTCTTATCACATTAATAGTCATACCCATAGTTGAGCAAAATTCTATGATTCTTCTTAGTTAGTTTCTAAGATCATTGGGACTCTCTTTCCATAAGAACGTATATCATCGCATATAAAGAAAAATGGGATTGATGACTATACCGATCCCGGATTATTTTCTTCTCCAAATGAGAGTGGAGATATATTAAAGAAATGTACAAAGATATTACGATGTCCAATAATATAACATAAATATATCAGAGATGCAAACTATAAAACACAAAGATACAGTAATACTCCATTTCTATTAATGAAAGAAATGTACGTAGACCGTGAAAATACAGAGTGAGAGACTCCGCTAGAATGGTGGTGAAGCTATCTGAGAAGAGATGTTTTCGCTACTTGCATTCGCAAGAAGTATGGTTGCTACCGAGGCCTCAAGGCCCTTAATAATAAATGGAATGCCAAAAGTCCCAGATATCCAAAAATCCTAACCCTAGGAGATGAAGCGCTTCAAAAGTCATGTGGCCCCCGTTGGGTAAGTCACTGCGCATCATCCTCCCTGGGTTGTAACTTTGCATACACCGCTTTAGGGCGCGGTGGATAGTTCAGTTGGAAAGGTATCGCCGAGGGAGATTCCATTTTGGGGGCTCAATCATGCCTTCGATTATAATTTAACCCCATCCTAAAACCTTCATTTGTGGGCCCCCTCAAAATTGCCCCCGGTTAAAACCTCGCTAAAAATAGTAAATTGTCAAATTGCCGTAGTTTTGAGCCATTTGAAAAGGTGGGTGGCCACCGATATCCACTGATCAATCCTCCTTTCGAAGCAATGGTCTCCATTGCGCTGAGTTCCTAGGGAGAGGGAAAAAGCGCTTGTCGGATCTTACATCTTGGCGGAGTCGCTTATTCTAGTCGAGAAGTCGCCACTTAGTTTGTGGAAATCTATCATCAACCTCTGGTCGGAAGGTTTGGACCTTTAAAACAACCGCCATTTTAGATGACTATGTGCAAAGGAATCTTCGTGGTTTGGTTGGGGTAAACCTTTGTCGACCGTCAGTTGATAGAAGGTGCTTTACCGGTTACATGGTGGTCGCAGTTGTCCTTTGTTCACCCCTGAACGTGATTGCAGAGAAGATTAATTTTGTAGTTTGAGATACTACATTGCGGCACTGCTTAGGTGGGGTAGTAGTTGGAACCACTGTATCCCTCGTAGAGATGACCCCCGTGAGTAATAATAATGACACCACGCGGTCGACTCATAGATATACTAATTTTTCCACATATATGGTTGGCCCAAGAGAACATCACGACATCCAGCTAGCAACATTACATAATACCTCATCCTTTGAAGGGTTGGATGTCGCATGACAAACGCATTAATCGGCCAGTCGACACGTAAGATCTCATCCTTGGCGGCCACCCAATGTCGATGGTTGCGGTGTGGTGTTGTCGACAATCCCACCGCTTGACGCACTCTATTGAGATGAGGTTCTTCCAAATTCTTCTATCAACAATAAAATAAAATGGGATCCCCTTCAATCACATCCGTGAATGAAATAGGCACTCCCCCCTCTTCAAGAACCGTTGGTTCTTCTGGTTGAATAGATGGGTGACAATAATAGCAAAGCAGTCTACGCCGGAGCGATTTGTCTTTTACCAAGATTTACAATCGACTCTCCTCGAATCGGTCTGCTCCTTATCTTGACCCTCAAACACCAATGACCTGCTTTTGGAGCTTTTTTTCTGTTGTGCCGTGGGCTTTGTGGAAATCGCACCATTTTCCTCGTGTCCTTCTTTGTCTTCAAGTGACCCTTCTTTTCCCGTGGCTTTGACCGGGTTTTCTGGAGATTGTTTGTTAGGGGTTGTTCTATCATAATTTTGATTGTTGTGGATTTGCGTAACTAACTCCCGCTTGTTTTGGTGCTTAAATTTCGCTCAATTTTAACAACATATATCGGAGAAGCAAAGACCGAAAAGATGAGATGTCCAGAAATCCATTTTAGTTTGGATGTATCTTTGTAGATCCCTACTATTTCGTAACCAAATGTCGCTCTGGTCTTGATACCTCCAGCTTGGTGCTAAGGTATGGAAGGTAATTGTGAACTCAGACACTGTTTGGCCCTCTCTTGCCACAAAGTGTCCATCTCATGTATTGTTCCTCATAGTTTCCAACAGGTCTGTGCCCCTACCAAGATCCACAAAATCCCAAGTGGGCTCTAACCCAAATATTCCACACTCCTCTATGTAAATTTTCTCCCATTAATTTCCCACCAATGTTTGACATGGGGAGAGCCTTAAGGAGTGCTGGCGGACCTTTTCTCCTTTGTCATAAAAATTGTGAATATACAAATAACCTTCTAGAATATTTAACCATTTATCTAGGGTGACCGCATCTATTTGACCTTCAAATACCGGAATATCACAATTAACCTGTAACTTGAAAGGAAAGGTTCCTCCAAAAGGTCCGCTTGATGAAGATGCCTAATGCTACTCCAAGAAGCGTCAAGGATGTGGGGTACCTCCATCATTTCAGTCCTCCTCACAGGTGAGAGCTTCGTCAAGCAATGACTCCATATGATCGTTCGCTCTAATGCTTTTCTTTTCTTCCACCATTGAGGGCTTTTGGTAAGCAGGAGAAATTGTCCCCAAGAGAGACAAGCTCGAGACCCAACTTACTATACTCTACCCTCACGGGACACATACACCGAAACTTAACAAGATGTTCTCGCCTCGATACCATCGACCCACTCATATTTTGCACGTAAATGAGAGCGGAGATATAATAAAGAAATGCACAAAGATATTGTATATATCCAATAATATAACATAAATATATTAGAGATGCAACCATAAAACACAAAGATGCTGCATTACACGCATTTCTATTAATGAAAGAATGTACGTAGACCTGTAGAAAATACAGTGAGACCTGCCAGAATGGTGGCAAATTTTACCTATGAGAAGAAGAGATGTGACGGCTACCGTGATTCTAAGAAGATGGTTACGATGAGGATCCCAAGGCCTTTTTTACAATAAAATGGGAATGCCAAAAGTCCTAGACATCCAAAACCTAACCCTAGGAGATGAAGCGCCAAAAGTCATGTGGGCCCCGTTTGGGTAAGTTGGTGCATCAACTTCCCGGGGTCGTAACTTTTGCATACGATTTTTGTTTTAGGCGTGTGATAGCTCGTTGGAAAGGTATCGTCGAGGAGATTTATTTTGGGGGATCAATAATTCCTTTGGCTATCATTGAGAGCCTCGATCTCTAAAAACCTTCATTTAGGCCCTCAAAATGGCCCCGAAAGTTAAAACCTGCTAAAAATATTAAATTGCCAAAATTGCCAGAAAATAGTTTTGAGCTAGTCGAAAAAGGTGGGTGGCCACCGATATCCACTTGGATCAATACCAGTGAGAATAGGGCTGACACAACCTGATTTTTCCAGGCATTCTTCTAATTTATCAATGTATATGCCAAAAAGGGTAGGGGATAAGGGACAACCTTGTTTGACTCTGATATTGCAGTTAATCTCTTTTGACCAACCCTTAGTGTTTTTAAACTTAGAAATAATGTTCTCATACATCATTATTTTAGTAGCCCTCAACCCGAGAGGCACTTTTATCTCTTCCAACCTATTCCAAAGGTTTTTCCTAGGAACCATGTCAAAATCTTTTCTAAAGTCAACAAAACAACAAAAAAGATTGGTTTTAGTATTTTGGAACTCCTCTACAATGATTCTAAAGGTAATAAGATGGTCCACAATTGAATGATATCTCCTAAACCCAGCCTGACCTTTAGCTCTTTTACCATGACTTTCTAGACAAATGCTAATCTTCTTTTTCAAAATAATTGCATAAAGTTTGGCTAAAATGGGGCTAATCATAATGGTCCTATAATTAGAGGGAATGTTTCTATCCCCATTTTTAAAAATAGGAACAATGAGGCTTTGCATATAGGGTTTAGGGAAGCCTTTCTTGACGGCTAAATTGAGGAGCTTGTGTATGTGAGGGATAAGCATTGGCCCTCTAATTTTAAAAATTTTAGCTTGGTAGCCTTCAATGTCCTTAGCTTTCCCATTTGCAAGCCTCTTAACCCCAAACTCTATGTCATCTAAAGAAAAAACATTTTCCTTTGTAGGGACAATAGGAATGGTGTCTATGGCATTAGGGAATTTGTAAAGAATTTTAAGGTAGGAATTCCAGTGGGAATCCTACTATTTTCTTTAGTATTGCATTTTAGAATTTGGCTCCAAAACTTCTTAGGATCGAATTTGTATAGTTGTGAAAGTTGCTCTTGCCTTTTATTGATATAGTATATTTTTTTCCTTTTAATTAGGGCTTTGTATGTATTGATCTTATCAAGTTTTAAGGACTCATTAGAAGCATCCCTAATGGATTTCCTAGCAATTTTACATTTTGTATCATACCAAGGGTTGGTTGTTCTATTATTCTTTTTATGGGACACCTTGAAAGAGAATTTGTTAATAGAAGTAGAAAGGGTAGTTGTAAAATTATGATAGAGTTCTTCAATGTTGTCCTTATAAGTTAGGAGTTTTAATTTACTATTTAAATTCTTTAAGAAAATGTAAACTTTACTTTTGTCAAATTCATTTGATTATCGGAATTCTCTTCAATGGTGCTCCTATGCATGGAAAATTTTAGAGTTAGGGTTAAAGCTTTATGATCAGAGTCAGGATCATGGTCATTTAAAAGGTCAAAAGTTGTTATTTGGTTGAAAAAAGGGATATTAGATATCACATAATCTACAACACTACTACCTAGCCCATGAATGCAGGTCATTTGGTTGAAGTTTGGCCACTTCATTACTGCATTGAAGATTATTAGGTCTTGAGAGTTGCAGAGCTTGACCAACTGAGTACAAAACAAATTCTCGATTAGGTCTTCAAATCTTCTTTTGTAGCTATTAGATAAAACAAGGTCATCATCTAGCCATAAAGGATTATGGTTGGAGTCATCACTTAAAAGAGTAGCTTCTTTAGTTGTAGTTGTTAAATTTATAGCAGCTACAAGATCCATTCTCCGAGAGGATGGAAAAAACCCTAGCTGAGATATAGGGTCCCCAATGCACTCCTGGGGTACTTGGTCTGGGACCAACCACTCAGTGCCATGGAAAATGACCCTTGTTAGGGCCCCCAATAAATGACTGGGGTTCTTGGTCTGGGACCAAGTAATAAAGACCCCTGAGCGGGCCCCCAGTATATGACTGGGGTTGTTGGTCTGGGACCAAGCAGTTAAAGCCTGTAGATATGTCTAGGGCCCCTAGACATGGTCCAGGGTAGCCATGTCTGGGGCATGGGTTGATCCTTGGTCTTGTACCTTGGTGGATAAGACCCCAGAAATGTTCTGGGGCAACATAATCCTTGATCATGTACTTTCTTGGTGTATGACCCTCCTTGAAGGTGGGCATGGCCACATAAGGGATGTATTCCATATGCAATGATGATAAAGTTAATAAGGTAACCTTGAAAATGAATGGACAAGTATTGCCACTATGTAACCCCACCTAAACCCCCCTTTACCCTTGCTTGTGTCGGTTTGGGTTTTTTTTTTTTGTCTTCAAGGTTAAAGTAAAGTATTAATTAAAATGTTAATTATAGCATGTTTAAATTAATTAATCTAAACATGTTATTTTAATAATTAATTTAATTATTACTACCCTTATTTCTACCCTAGACTAAAAGTATAAATAGAGGTCTATCCCCCCTTACCTTACAACTTTTATTTTATGCTCTTGTGCTATCCTCCTAGGTGAGCAGATCTCTCCTTATTTTTGATGCGGCCCCCTTCTTGCATCTGTTGTTAGTGGATTTATTGTTGTGGTGTGGTCCCTTGAGGATTTGTTTTGGTGCGGCTGTTGAGGATTTGCTATGGTGCAACCCTTCTATATTTGTTGTGGTGTTTCAGCCTTGAGGTTTTGGTGATTCGGCCTTCAATCCTTGTTGTTGTGGCTCGTCCCTTGAGGTTCTATTGTGGTGTTTCAACCATTGAATCCATATTGTGGTAATCTCAGCCCTTGAGGCTCCTCACTGTGGTGGATCGACTCCTTTTCTATTGAGTTGTGGACCTCCTTACCCTTGTCTTGTTATCTATCTGAACCATGAGCCTTTTAGCCTCCTTTCTGTATGAACTCTGGCCTCTCTCCATAGATCTAGCCTTTAGTTTTTTGCTACAATATATCTTTCTTGTTGGGGTTTCGGTCCTTGAAGTTTTCTGTGAGCATGAGGGTTTTAAACACAAATTTTATGTGTTTTTCTTTTGTTACTTGTGGCAAGACAATTCATTCATCTCTTGGAAAGAAATCTAACCTATATGGTAGATCTATGAACTAGACTTTTTCTGAGCATATTTTTAGTGTTCTACATCACCTATGTGTGGTTGTTCTCCTTCAGAAATTTGAGGTAAGGTTCCAGGTAAGATCTTACAGTCAGATCTGTAAGTTGTTGTTTACTTTTTGAAGTTTTTTATTAATGAGATTTACCGTCTATCTACTTACATAGATTAGATCAGTTTACCTTTATTAGATCTGGATTTTATTTTGACTTTGGTTCCTATTTCTTGTTTCTGAAGTTTGTTATATTGCTTATGATTAGATCTATGTTTATTTGAGTTTTGATCTATATAAGACTTACACCAACATTGTAGATTTAGAACTGGTGTTTATTCTAGATCTACTATTTTGCTAAATATCTAAACTAGCTTAGATCTGAGCACACATGTTTGTTCTTTCTATTGATGCAGTGTATTATTGTTTTCTAAATATAAGACTTAATTGTTATTCTCAATAAAATTTTAAAAAGACAGTTTTGTTCTGCTTTACTTTCCTAATTCTAACATGGAATCAGAGCTAAGGGTATGAAGAGAGCTCAAGGATTTAATCTTGAGCCTACACAGATCCACTTTGTCAAGGTTATTTTGCAGAGATCATCCATCTAAACTAACTCAGATCTAAGCATGGCTTCCTCATCAGTTAAAGTTGAAGACAGAATTGTAGGGGCTGCAAACTTTAATTCTTGGAAATACAGAATAATGAACATTCTTGAAGAGAATGGTCTAGAAGAGTTTAGCTCTAGAGAGATTGAAGAACCTACCACAAACACAGCCAGGGAAGCATATAGAAGGAAATAAACCAAGGCTAAAAAAAACATTTTTTATTCTATCAAGGACAGCATGATGCCCATCATTGGTCATCTAAGGACTACCAAAGATTGTTTTTATACTTTGGCAAACCTGTATGAAAATAAGTCACCTACTGAGAAAATGATTTTGAAGAAACAATTATGTACTTTGAAATGGGGAAAGGATGATACAATTGCCACCATCTTCTCCAAAAATTTTCAAACCAAGGATCATCTTATTGCAATAGGAGTTCTTGTAGATGATGATGACCTTGTTCAAACAACTTTTGATGGACTTCCTGATTCTTAGGGAGTTTTTCTTGCATTCGTGAATGGAAGAGAATACCAACATAATTTTGAAAGATTGTGGCATGAATGCTTAGAAGAAGAAGGAAGACTAAACAACAGAAATGACTATTCAATTCTGAAAGATCATGCCCTTGCAGCAAAGACCAAGAAATGGAAGAAGTTCCCTAAATCAAAAGGTAAACGTAAGAAACCCGAATGTAATCTATCTCATCTAAATACTCATTTGTCTAAAGTTAAATGTTTTAACTACAATAAGTTAGGACATTATGCAAGGGATTGCAGGAGTCCACCCTTTCAGTAGAAAAGAAGAGGAAGATTTCAAGCCTTAGTTGCCACTGAAGAGGAAAACCCCAAGAGGAGCCTCAAAGAAAACAAACTAGAGCTGCCACCAAAGAGAAAGAACAACATAAGGAATATTATCTCATCTCAGCTCTTTATAGCACTATCACCAAGTCAGAGGAGATTTGGCTAATAGACAACGATGTTTCCAGACACATGACAGGCTTCAAACAAAACCTTGCAAACTATCAAGACAAGAAATACAAGGCAAAGGTTGAACTAGGTGATGATGGCACCTATGACATAAAAGGTTTTTGTTCTACCTCTTTCTGGTTTCACTTAGGTAATATCTTTCACATTAATGAAATTCTTTATGTACCTGGTCTAAAGAAAAATTTAATCTATCTTCCATTTTTAGAAAGTAAAGGTTACTCAGTAGATTTCTCCAAAGGAAAGGCCCTCTTGTGGTCCTCAAATGAAGATTTAAGTACTACTATAACCATTGGAACTCATGAGAGTGGACTTTATAAGCTTTCAGGTCAGGTTGTTCAAGCTCTAGTTCATGAGACAATCAATCCCTATGAGATTTGGCACAAGAGACTTGGACATCTTAATTATAATGCACTTCCAGGTTTGCAAAATATGGTGACAGATATGCTAGTATTTTCTGTTGAGCATGATAGTGTTTGTAAAGTTTGTTCGCTTGGTAAGAACATAAAGAAACCCTATCCTCTTAGTAATAGAAAATCAAATGGAATTTTGGATTTAATTCATTTTGACCTTTGTGGGCCCATGTATGCACCTTCTATGAATGGTTGTATTTATTATATCATTTTTATTGATGATTGTTCGCGTAAACTTGGATTTATTTCTTAAAAACTAAACATGAATCTTTTAGCAGATTTCAAGATTTCAAGAATCTTGTTGAAAATCAAACAGGAAGACACATCTGAGTTTTCAGAACAGATAATGGTAAAGAATTTGACTCCTTCAAATACAATGAACTCTATAGAGCCTATGGAATTAAGAGGGAGCTAACTGTACCATACAACCCTCAGCAGAATGGGGTTGTTGAAAGAAATAATAGAAGTATCTATGAAGCAGCCAAGGCTATGAAGCATGATTAAAACTTACCTCTATCACTTTAGGTTGAGGCTGCCAGTACTGTAGTCTACATTCAGAATAGATGTCATCACAAATCCCTTGAAGCGAAAAATCCTAAAGAAATTTTCATCGGATGTAAGACCTTAGTTGTTCATTTAAGAATCTTTGGCAGCCCAGTCTATATACACATTCCAAAAGAGAAGAGGACTAAACTAGAGCTCTCAAATAAGAAAGGAACTTTTGTGGGATTCAGTGAGACCTCAAAAGCTTACAGGATTTATATCCCTGGCCAAAAGTTCATCAAAGTAAGAAGAGACGTGACTTTTTAGGAAGAAACAACTTTTCGTCTGGCGAGAGCACTTCCATGTGATTCAGAGGAGCAGGAAGCTCCACCACTGGACCCTTTAGACTCTCCTCTTCCAGCTGAGCAGAGGGAGGAAACCTCATAATTTCCATTGGCTCCCTCAAGGGATACTATTGAGTTTCCAATGGAGATACCTCCTACTAAAAGGAAACCAGCCTCGTGTCAGGAAATATTGAAAGAAGCAGAAAAGCATTCAGCTCCTAAGAGCACCTTCAAAGAAAGAAAGACACTAGATAAGTACTCCGGTCTCATAGCTCATTTAAATATTGTAATTGATTCAGAAACTTCCAAATTTGTTGAAGGCTCCAAACATCAAGTGTGGAAAGATGCTATGAATGAAGAATATGATTCTATTTTAAAGAATAATGTATGGACCGTAGTTCCTAGACCTCATGGAAAATCAGTGGTAACTTCAAAATGGATTTATAAGATAAAGCATGCATCAGATGGAAGCATTGAGAGATACAAGGTGATATTTGTGGCTCGTGGTTTCTCACAAAAATAAGGAATTGACTACAACGAGATTTTTTCTCCAGTTGCAAGGTATACTTCAATCAGCATTATTATCTTACTTGCAACAGATTTTGGTTGGAAACTTCACCAGATGGATGATAAGATTGCATTTCTTAACGGTGAAGACGAGCAAGAAGTATACATTGAACAACCGAAAGGTTTCGTGATACATGATAAAATATCTCATGTGTGCAAACTCAAGAAAGCCTTGTACGGGTTGAAACAAGCTCTGAGAGCTTTGTATGGTAGAATAGACAGTTTTCTACAAATTTTTCGATTCTCCAAGACCATAGCAGATCCAAATATTTATATAAAGATTGTTCAAAATCATCGAGTTATCTAGTCTTATACGTGGATGATTTGTTCCTCAATGGAAAGGAAAACTTGATAGCTCAGATTAAGAGGGAGCTTTCTGCAGAATTTGAAATTAAAGACTTAGGGTTCATGCACTATTTTTTGGGCTTGGAGGTTTGGCAGAAACCAGGAGAGATCTTTCTCTTATAGGGTAAATATACAGTTGATATACTTCACAGATTTGGCATGATGGACTGCAAGTCCATGACAACTCCAATGATCTCTAACCTAAAGAAACTACTAGAGAAAGTGACAGGTTCAGATCTAGAAGACCCCACTTTATATTGGCAGATCATTGGATCTTGATGTATCTCGTACATACGAGACCAAACATCTGTTATGCAGTAAATTCTCTTATCCAATTCATGTGTGAACCAAAGCATATACATAGGGTTTCTGTAAAACATATTCTGATATATGTTCGGGGAACTATAGCTTATGGTCCTAGATACACCTCTAGTGGAGCTGTAATGCTCCATGGTTTTACAAATTCAAATTGGATGGGCAGTACAGTGGATCAGAAGAGCACTTCTAGTTATTTCTTCAGTTTGGGTTCGATAATGATTTCTTGGTCCAATAGGAAACAGGGCTCCATAGCCCAAAGCACTGCAAAAGAAGAATACATTGTTGCTAGTGCTTCTAGCAGAGAAGCAGTGTGGCTTAGAAAGCTACTCTCAAACTTGTTCAGTTCAAAGCTTGAACCCAAAATCATTCATTGTGACAATCAGATCTATATAAATCTCATTGACAACCTAGTGTTTCACGACAGATCGAAACACATTGAGATGAGATATCACTATGTTTGGGACATGGTTAAGAAAAATGTTCTTAGCATTTAGTACGTTCCGACAGCAGAACATACAATAGATATTTTTACCAAGCCACTGTCCTTGAATAAGTTTGTATACTTTCGTGACAAGCTTGGTGTAGCTGAGAATGCCTCTCTTGCTGAGAGGAAGTGTTAAATTTATAGCAGCTGCAAGAGCCATTCTACGGGAGGACGAAAAAGGCCCTAACCAAGATCTAGGGTCCCCAGTGCACTCCTTGGGTACTTGGTCTGGGACCAAACAATCAGTTCCATGGAAAAATACCCTTGTTAGGGACCCCAATATATGACTGGGGTTCTTGGTCTAGGATCAAGAAGTAAAGACCCCTGAGAGGGCCCCCAGTATATGACTAGGGTTCTTGGTCTGAGACCAAGCAATTAAAGCCTCTAGATATGTCTAGGGCCCCTGAACATGGTCCAGGGTACCCATGCCTGGGGCATGGGTTGATCCTTGGTCTTGTACTTTGGTGGATAGGACCCCAGAAATATTCTAGAGCAGCTTGATCCTTGATCAGGTACTTTGTTGGTGTATGACCCTCCTTGAAGGTGGGCATGACCACATAAG
>SNQJ01S0109877.1:0-29117 GCA_010110895.2 Picea sitchensis
CAATATTATTCGAAGGATCAATGTTGACCCTATCATGAATAAACAATGTATCATGATATTTGTGTGATCCTTCCACTCGATACCTGCACATACAATCAACATAATTTGAATTGGACTTCCACCATTAATACACACACATTTACGAGAGGTCTTAACACATCATTTAACACTCAAAACATAGTCATTCTTTTACCAATTGTACATGTTGTACATACAAAATACAATAGGCCTCTTTCCTCTACTAGCCTTTCTGACTCTCTGGCTTGATTTCCTATTCAATTGTCCACACCACTTGGCCTATTCTAGATTCATTTGGCTACACTATTCTCATAGTTTTACAATTCATATATACACACAGGATTGAAACCAATTTTGTTTCATATCCTAATTTACATACTAATATCCCTCTAGGATAAAAAAAATACTCAAGAATCCCTAAAATCTCTTCTAAGAGCCACCTTTCTCTAGATATGCTATCATAGGAAGATATAATTACACTTAATTAAACAAACCCTATACTATGGAATTCTTCTAGAATTCAAACAAAACATATGAAAATAAAACAATTTGAGAGCCCCTAGGTCTATTGATTAAAGTTTGGTTGTCATTGATGTCAATACATGAGAGAAAGATTATAGCACAAAGGTTTGTTAATGGACCCAATATTGTTTGATGTAAATATGACTCATTGCTTTTGTCATGGTTGATAAAGAGTAAATATGGATGAACTCAAAGGTGGTCCCCTTATGGCATAACTATAAGCATGGTCCTCATGGGAAGACACTTTGTGGAGTAAGAGAATTCATGATTAATTGTGGAATAATAGGATGAAGGAAAGTGAATTTGTTAGGTAAAATATCTTATATGGATATTTCTTGTCATGTCATTTCGATTGGTATGTGGAATGTCACATAATTTCCCTCTATGGTTAGAGAGTTTTGTCCATGAGAAGTTGGAGACCAGGTTTGGGTAATGGACCCAAGTTTGTTTGATGGGTAACGATATGAGTTATGATACATTTCAGATGTATGTATTCTATATGGATAGTACATTTCATACCGCCATTTCTAATGGTATGTATAATGTCTATAACTCCTAAGGTTTGAGAGTTATGGCCATACAGAGTTGGAGGACCCTCCTTATGTCATCTAGAAGCCCCAAAAGGTCAAAGTAATCGAAAGAGCTTTAAGAGATTTTAAAATATAAATAATAAAGGTGATGATGAGTGTATTATAATTCAAATTAGATACAAAATAAATTATTTCAATAATAATTTTAATGGAGAAATTAGAGAGTGGACCCAACCCTAAAATGAAATAAGGAAAGTGGGACCCAAGAGTGACCTAGAAGATGTTTTTTAAAGGAAGCTACACGGAGTATAAATAAGAGACAGGGCTATCTCATTTTGATACACTTGAGAATATTGAATATATATAGGTATCAAGGTATAAAAATGATATCTAAAAGCAATTCTGAGAGGAAGAAATTGAATAAAATAAGGCCGAAATGCAAAGGAAGGATAAATTCTTTTGATGAGATTTTCTAAGGTATGTTATTTCGAGGTCATCTCCTGCATTTTAGCTATAACTTTTTCTATAATGATTCAGATCTAAAATTTCTATGAAAGTGATAAAACATATCCAAGTATGTTTGTTGAGAATTTAGATTGTGGGTCATTGTATTTTGGAGTTACTGTGTGGAAAAAGGGTTTGTGGCCAGTCCACAAAACTAGTAAAATCAAGTGTTTAGGGGAAAAATGTCATAACTTCTTCATAAAAATCAAATTCAGTGAGAAAATTATATGTTGTTAAGGTAAGGTATTTAGTATTCTATGTAACATTTTAAAATCATTTCATCAAACATTTTGTCTGGGGAACTCTCTACAAGGTCACTCTGTAGAATAATCCAGGAGTTGACAAGGTATGTCATTTTGCTATAACTCCTTTTAGAGCTTACAAGTAGTGCCACTTGGAGGAATTGCATAAAACATAATGAAAGAACATTGTGTATCAGTTTCATATATTTATACATTATTCTGAGGTTCAAAGTTATGATTACTTCAAGTTAGGGTTGTTGACTAATCAAAACTAGGCATGAGACTAAAAGTTTGATGAAAATACTAGTCTCTTGTTTTTAAAGTTAAGGAAAGGTTGCAGGAATTTGTTACGATCATATACACCTAGTCTATTATAGATCTACAAATCAGGTTTGGATTATAAAATTGATGAGAGCTTTTAGTTTGAGGAGTACATGTTGAGTACATGGTTGAGACAAAGTAGTTGATTGAAGCGCACATACATGAGGTGTATAGTTGATAATATTGAATTTGTATTGATGATGATTCATAGTTGATGAAGTAGTTGACACATGATTGGTACATACTTACATTTTATGGTTGGATACTTGTTTATATTCTGGAGTTGATTCTGGTTTGCGTGCATGGATTTGATACACTTTTGCGGTCTGAGGTTGATTCTGGTTGGGTGCATGGTTGATGCACTTTGTTTATGGTACATGTTGATTGTAGGTCATTTGGTACAGGTTGCTGCATGGATGATGCACTTTTTTAAGGTATATATTGATTACAAGTTGAGGTATAGGTTGATTACATTTTGATTACAGGTTGATGCATGGTTCAGATTTATTGAGTAAGGGTTTTACAGTTGTATATCTCACATCTATAGTGTGATGGTTCCATCATTCTACTTCTACTTTGGGGTGGTTGGATGGGGAAAGGACAAGTGGTTGTGGCCACATTTTGGTTGTAGTTTGAGAACATAGGGGGGTTGTAGTTTCCTTCTGTTTGTAGCCAGAGGTTTGGGGAGGTGGGGCTTCCCTCAAGTTGTAGAAATAGAGTTGGAGCCTCCTTCGATTTGCATCTGGAAAAAAAGGAAGTTGGTGCTTCGATGAATGTAATTCTTCAAAGTATAAAGAAAAATCGATACATGGTTTTCTCGATTTGGTTTCCATGTGAAATGCTTGGTGTACTATGTATGTGTGTGATTGTTTATTTATTACTGCTCATTATTGGATAATAATTCTACATTGATATAACATTTGAAGAAAGTTATAATTACGTTATTTCTAAGTCACCCCTCTCAATAATCCAGCAATTGGTGTCGGATCAATTTCCTTTAAGAAATCAGTTTAACCAGGTAGATCATGGAGAGTATTAACTTATATAAATATGGAATACTATGGATTTGATGGGCCAGTATGCTTTTGGAGAATAAGGATGAAGGCACATATACAGAAACACAGGGATTTCAAGTTTTGTAATCAATTGTAGATGGATGCAAAGCCTAGCCGGTTCCACTGATGAGAGTGACAAAGCAGTTAAACTCGGTGGGAATAATTCCAAAACCATAAATTCACTTTTGAATAGTGCAGGTGATATGGTATTCATAAAGTTGCACATTGTAAATCTGCCTAAGAGATTTGGGACAAGCTTCAACATATTTATGAAGGAGATTCAAAAGTCAAAACAACAAAACTTAAAACTTATAGAGGTCGGTTTGGGCAATCTAAAGAAATGAAGGAAGATGAAGATATCCATTGCTAGCATGAATCAATGAAACAATGAATGCAATCAAACGATTGGATTCATTGTTTCATCGAATCGTAAGAATCTGTAATTGTTCAAAGGTACTAAGATCTCTTCCTATGAGATTCAACCCTAATAATATCACTAGAAGAAAAGATTGGATCTAAAATCCATGGCATGGACGAATTTCACATGGAATATTTATAGCATATGAGATGGGAATTGAACAAGAAAATCTAGATTACCAAAGAAGTATGCAACTTTAAAGTCCAAAAGATCAAAAGCAAAAAAAAGGAGAAAAGAAGAATATAGCAACAACCATGAAATCTGGGAAGATGATGAAGAAGTATTAGCAAGTCAAAAGTGAACAAGGGAACCAATGGTATACAGTGAAACTTCCTTTAATTTGTTTTTAGTGTGATGGTATTGGTCATTTTGCTAACAAGTAACTCTTCATAAGAAAAAGAGAAATGATGAAGGTTACTCCAAGGGTAGACAAATATATAAAGGTAAATAACTACAAAGAAAGTTTCAAAGAAAAACTTTGCACCAAAGACATCTCATCATCAGATGAGCACGCAAATTAAATTGGCGATTGAAGCTAGTGAGTTCTATTCATGGTAGTAGAAGACTCACGATAAAGACTCACTGAAGAAGAATATGATGAAGCATATGAAGAAGAAATTAGAGAGGCAAAAGTTGACTTTCGAGAAAAATTAATGAATGCCATAGAAGTTGCTCCAGGAAAGAAAAGAAGAAAACAAGAAGCTTCTAGTGAGAACTAGATAAGAAAAAAGACACTCAAGAACTAGAACAAATGATTACAGAATTGAAGAGTTCAAATAGAAGATAAAATAATTGAAGAAGAACTCAAGAACATCTAGAAGGAAAGGATGACACCATTGGAAACCTGGAGTAGAGATTGTCACACTAAAGAAAAGGATTATTCAAGAAAATATCGAGAATAGAAAACAAAGTTTCGGATGACATTATCAGCGATCAAAAATCTTATCTTGACAAGTGGGACTTGGATACAACTTCCGTCCATCCTTCCATCCTTCCATTCCATTTCCGTCCATCCATTCCATCCGTCCGTCCATTCCATCCATCCATCCATCCATCCATTCCTCCGTCCATCCGTCCTCCGTCCATCCATCCTCCATTCCATCCATTCCATCCATCCATTCCATCCATCCATTCCATCCTCCGTCCATCCTTCCTCCTTCCTTCCGTCCATTCCATTCCATCCATCCATCCATCCATTCCATCCATCCATCCTCCTTCCATTTCCATCCATTCCATTCCATTCCGATCCATTCCATTCCATTCCATCCCATCCGTCCTGCCTCCTCCATTCCTTCCTTCCATTCCATTCCTTCCTCCTCCATCCATCCATCCATTCCTTTCCATCCATCCGCTCCATTCCTTCCTCCTTCCTTCATTCCGTCCGTCCATTCCTCCCTCCATTCCATCCATCCATCTCCATTCCGTCCACTTCCTTGTCCTTCCTTCCTTCCGTCCATCTCCTTCCTTCCATTCCTTCCGTCCTCCATCCATCCATCCATTCCATTCCTTCCATCCTTCCATCCATCCTCCATTCCATTCCTCCATCCATCTTCCTCCCTCCATCCCTTCCTCCTCATCCATCCATCCCTTCCTTCCTTTGTCCGTCCATCCTCCATTCATCCGTCCTCCATTCCGCCGTCCACCATTCCACATTCCACTCCATCATCCTCCATCCGTCCGGCCATCCTTCCTCCTCCATCCGGCTCAATAACACAGAAAATGTTTTTAAGGAAGCTGCTTGGAGTATAAACAGAGGGAAAAGGGTCTCTCATTGAAATACACTTGAGAATATTGAATATATAGGTTTCAGGTATACAAATGATATCTAAGCCGAAAGTCTTCTGTGAGAAATTGAAATAAGGCCGAAACACAAAGAAGGATAAATTCTTTTTGATGGGGCTTTCTAAGGTAGCATGTGTGGTATTTTCAGGTCATCTCACCATTTTTGCTATAAGTTTTTATATAATGATTTATATCCTGAAATTTCTATGCAAGTGAGAAAACATATCAAGTATATGTGGATTTAAGAGATTCATCTTGTGGGTCGTTGTATTTTTGGAGTTACACTCTTACGAAAGGAACTTGTGGCTAATCCGAAACTAGTCAAAATCAAGTGTTTTGGTAAAAATGTCTCATAACTTCTTCATAACAGATCCAAATTCAATGAGACAAATATTTTTGGTTTGGGATATAGTCTATAGTATTTTGTGGCAACAGTTTAACATATCATTTCATCAAACATTTTTAATGTGGGGCATGCTCTACGATTTCGCTCTCTAGAATAAGCTAAATTCAGCAAGGTATGTATTTTCTATAACTCCTTTTCTGAGGAGGTTACAAGTGGTGCCACTTGGTTAAATTTTCTAAAACATTTGAGGAACATTGTATATTAGTTTCGAATCTTTATACATTACAGGGTTCAAGTTATATTACTTCAAGTTAGGGTTGACTAATCCAAAACTAGGCATGTGAGACTAAAGAAAAGAAAGTTTGATGAAAATGCTATTCTCTTGTTTTTAAAGTTAAGGAAGGTTTTTAGAAATGTAATCATATGCACACAAGGTCTATTACAAATCTACAAATCATATTTGGATGATGAGAGTGATGGGAAGCTTTTGGTGAGGTACATGTTGAGTCACATGGTTGAGACAAGTGGTTGATAGTTGAAGCACATACATGAGGTGTATAGTTGATGATGTTGAATTTTTTATATTGATGATTCATAGTTGATTAGTAGTTGACATTATTGGTACATACCCGGAATATGGTTGGATGCCTTGTTTATGGTACATTTTGATGTGGCAGTTGGTGCATGGTTGATGCATTTTTTATGAATTACGAGGTTGATTACAGTTGGTGCCTTAGTTGATGCACTTGTTTATGGTACATGTTGATTACCAAGGTTGGTTCATGGTTTGTGCACTTGTTTAGGTATAGGTTGATTATAGGAATTGAAGTGCAGGGTTGGTTGATGCATGGTTGAAGTTATTGGTATAGGTTTACAATGGGTGATGTCTCCACGGTGATAGTGCGGCAGTGGTTCCATCATTCTACTTCTACTTGGTGGTAGGATGGAGCCTTGGAATGGAGTGGTTAGACACCTTCCATTTTGTAGCTGAAGAACATTGGCGGTTGTAGCCTCCTGCTTTTGGTTGTAGCAGCTTGGAGATTTGGGGAGTTGGAGCTTCCCTCGGGTTCACTGGCGAGAAACATAGGGGGTTGGAGCAGCCTCCTTCGATTCTGTTGGAAAACAAAAGGAAGTTAGTGCTTCAATGAATGTAATTCTCCAAGACATACTCAGAAAAAAAACATTACGTTTTTCTACCAATTTGGGTTTCCACGTAAAACAGTTGTCTTGTGTATGTGTGTGATTGTTTATTTATTACTGCATCATTTATTGGATAATAATTCTACATTGATATAACATTTGAAGAAAAGGGATTATAGTGCGTTAATGCTGATTCACCCCCTCTTAGTAATCCAACAGGTCTAGCCAAATAAAGTTTATTTTTGGAGGCAAGATGTTCTTGCATCACACTCCATGCTATGCTTCGAAAACCATAAGCACAACCATAGATTTTTTTTCCAAAGGTTGCTAAATTAAAAAGTGTTGCTCAAAATGCATGTAAATTATATTTTGAAAATGTTTTCTGTCAAATAGTCATCTCATTCAACAAATCCACAATCATTCTCAAAACTATCAGTAGCATATATTACCAAATATTGCAAAGTCAAAAATCAAGGCATATGAAATATTGGCAATGTAAAATTTCAATAATCTATTTCATATTTCATTGAGCATGATTTATACGTTGAAGCATAAAGTCACACAATCATGTAAAGACTCCCTCCTACAATTTCCACCATTCAAACATTCACATGAAAATGGAATTCAACCCTTTGCCATAAGGTACATAATCCAAAATTTCAAGTGAAAATGATGAAGTTTATATGAATAACTATTGGCACATATGCAATCAATTCTCTAGAAAAATTTCAGGTAGCAAGATGGAAACCAACAACTTCTTCCTTTGGAAACAAAATCATTTATTCAATATATTGTCCTCCCCACTTCAATATGTGGCATCCTTGGAGAAATACAACCTTGTAACCATTAATTTAACAATTACTTGAGTTTGTCTTATACACTCTCAACGATCCTAGGGTATATATCGATAGAATTAGTTATGAAATATAATTTCAATCTTGATCTTCTGTGGTGCCCACAAACAACCAAGATAGGGATATATTATGGAAATGTAATAATAAATCCTTTGGATTTAAATTTAGGGTAAAAATATAAAATTCCACCAATTTCCCTCTAAATTCACCACAATAACCACATTTGACATACTAGTTATAATAGACCCTGCAAATGATTCTAACAATCCTTAGTTCTATATGATACACACACAAAGAATTATATTTAATCATACATGTATAATAACATACACAGCCTATTCCTCTCAATGATAGACCTCGTTGCTTTATCTCTCTCAGTAGGAGGTCACCCACAATATGGGATATGAATCCACCAAGAAAATTGATTACCTAAATCCATCTATAGTCTCTCAAACAATGTGAGTGTTCTCTATCCAATGTACAAAACTCCAACTTAACAATTCAACCTAGGTCTCCTTAGAATTGTGGCTCTAGGAACTTGATTTTCACTCAGGAGTCTCCAGGTACCCTCTAGGCTTCACACAGGCTCAGAAATTCTCACTCTAGGACTCCTAATTTCTTTAAGGTAAAACAATCATAATTTTTCTGAATCCCAATAGAATTCACCTAGAAGTACAGGTATTCATGGGAAACATAGGGCTATAGAGCTTTACTAGCTCATTGTCCACATACCCAACAAGACTAGAGGGTAACAATGATAGTTAGAATGGTTCAATTTCTATTAGGAACCAGGATTAAGTATCTCAACACTTGGCACCCATGAAACCCCTTTCCCCCTTTGGAAATTTAGGATAAAGACAAAATTTAGTAAACATAGTATGGAGGAAAATTGATTATCTGCAGAAAATGATATTTGAATTTCTATACCAGCACCCATAATAGATTCTTCATAATGGTAATAATTTCCTTGGAATCTCATGTTCACTCAGTTTGGGGTTCTTTCATCCAGTACCTTCCAACTCCTCTAGCAATGAATTCAAAATGTCTCCCAAACATGCGCAGATAAATATAAGAGTTCCCATAAAACTTCACCATACAATTTCATTATACAATATGTTTACTGGAATTATTTTGGTTATCAATAGCCTACATTTAAAAACCTTTTAACATGTCACCTTACTATCCTTGCTTACACTCATCCTAGGTTGGGGTTTCTAACCTAAGGAGGGGTTCCCTATATGGCCAGCTAAAATCCTATCATTCTTGAGTAAGATGGGTAGCCAATGACAAATTATTGAATTTGGTGGAATTTTATTTAGGCGAACATAAAAAATCAAGATAGATAAGTTACACAATAAATCCAGCAAATAATGAGGAGAACATCCTCCCACATAGCAATTATTTATCATCCTAGAATTCATCTAATGAAGTAATACATGATCTCTATATATACACCACATAGAGGCCCCTTTACTATTAGTTTAACCCTATTACATATATTTACAGATTACATGTATATTTGGCCTCATATATGCCCTCCTTGGGGTCATTTCACATGCATTTAACTCTATATATATATGATCCCCTTGGTTCATAACATATTTTCCTCCTTCAAAAATCTTTGTCCTCAGAGTCTTTTGAAGTGGGATTCTGTGTGATGAAACCAAGTGATATGAATTTCTTATGTTCCTAGTTTCTTCTTTCCATTGATAATGATCCATCCATCCAAAATCAGTTATTTTTGGTCACTTAATCCTTGGTGGCTAGTTGTTGCATAATTTAATTTGCATTGATTCCATGTATTGTTGTTGGGAAGTTTCTCCAATTTGTAGTGGTTGTTGGTCTCTGATAATGGCTTGTTGAAGAGTGGTTTGTGATGCCTTGTTCCATGAATATTGATAGGTATTCCATCTTCTTCCTTTATAATGTTGATATTGACCTTCTTGTATTCCTTGAAATCTTTCCTGGTAGTGAGGGTGTTGATATGGTTTCAAATTTGATGGTTTCCCTTCACTCATGACTCTGCATACTTATTTCATATATCTTCTTTTCATTGAAAATGGAATCCTCAATCATATTTTCTTGGTATTTGATTACTCTAGCATTGGAGATATGATTTGGCATCACATCCTCTAGATAGAGTTCAACTTATTTGAGTATCTTCTATTGACCTTATTGAATCTTTTCTTCCTTTCTCTCCTTTTGAAATTTTGGAATGTGACCCCATATATCAAATTATGACATCCTTCTTCAATTATGGATTTCAATTCCAATTTTACCTCATTAGTATATATGGATTCCTCAATATGTTACAAATTTCCTCTTCAGTTATTTTGGTAGATTCTTCATCCAAGACCATTGTTTCTTCTTGATTTTGATGATTCCTCTTTTCTTCTTTCAATATTTTAACCTCATCCGGTAGTTTTTTATTATGATTTTGCAATATACATATCTCTTCATCTTTCTTTTTAAAATATTCCCTTGAATCATCATTTTTCCCCTTTGATACTTTGGTTCTTAACCTCCTTAATGGTGATTCATTAAGGGATCATATATTATATAGCTCCTCACCCTTGTTCTTAATATCTTCCTTTGTTTCTTTTTAATTCATCTTGAATTCTATACATTGCCTCTATTTTTTAGTACTTGATTTATTTCTTTGAGAACAATTCCTCAAATACTTCCCATGTGGCACTTAGTATATTACCTTCATCAAGGCTATACCACAATTTGAAAGCTTCGTAATCAAACTTAATTCTTCCTAGGAATCTCACCACCGATTTTATTTTACCATCTTGATCATTCTGGATTGGATTTCATCTTTATCTTCATCTCCTATAAGTTTATGTATTTCCATTTGATTCTTAGTGAGGTCTAACCACTATCCTCAAGTTACAACTTTGATACATCAAGAATAATCATACAAAATAGTTATAATCCTTTTCCAAATATAATATTATTTGTTTTCCATTTTTGATTTCTTTTTAATTAGGTCAATCAGACCTCTCAAAATTATGATAGTTTAAGTGAACATACATTTGAAACCTTGATTTGGAGTCAATCCTCCTAGTCGACCTTCCTTAAGATGTTATTTTGCAATTTCGGCCCTTGTGAGTATGAAACTTTCTTTTACGCAGTTATCTGATATTTCTTCTCTAAAATTCCACAGGTCTGATAAAAATTGGATGTGCCAAATGAAATTTATGGTAACTTTCTAAACCTTTCTAAGAATTTTGTCCTATTAAGTGAAGAGACATAATTCCCATCAATATTTGATATCTAATTATGAAAATTGTACTAGAACTACTACCCTGTTTTCTGTTGTCAATGCAATGGGTCTAAATTTTGAATTTGGATACTCTATGAACAATATATGATTGTTTGAAACACCTATTTGAGATTAATTATAGGATTAGTAAAAAACTAACTACAAGGTGTATCTCCGAAAGTGAAAAGATCCAAAATCTAAAATTCATATGACAGGTACCTTCATATTTCATATAAGTATCCTCCAAGTTTATCTTTCTTAAGTGGATTGGAAAACAAGTTATAGAAAATTCTAAGATGACACTTGATTGAGAAAGGAAAACCCTAGGATCAATTCTTTGATACCAAATGTAATGCACCAAATGATTAAATTATCATAACAAAACATGGTACACCATTATGCAGGAGATGTGAGCATGGAAACCTCCCCTCCCACATAACCAAATACATTCATACATCACAATTCACATCCTCGATAAGAATGCATTGATCTCTCTCTCTCTCTCTCTCTCTCTCTCTCTCTCTCTCTCTATATATATATATATATATATATATATATATATATATATATATATATATATATATATATATATATATATATATGTCCTACCGCATGATGCCTTACTATTAGGCCAATCATATTACATATATATTTACATTACATGTAGATTTATCTCCATATATATGAGCTCATATAATATGCATTTAAGGCTATATATTCCCCCCTTGAGTCATAACATTGAAACCATTCAATGATCATGCAAGTAAAATATTTTTGATGTAGCCATTTCTTAAACCACTAAATTGTGTGGCTACTGATGAAAAGCATCTATGATTTGTTCACGAGCAATGCGAAATTTACAACAACAACAACTACAAATTAATTTAATGACCTTTCAACCCCTCTAGTGTAGACTATGCATCAAGTGAAGTGTCACTGCTATTTAAAGGGATCATGGATTACTACTATATTTTACCACTCAAACATCAAATTTGTGATGCATATACATTTTGAATATTAGTGCTATGGTGAACTCCATGTAGTGTTGGTGCAATGTAGGGTAAATATGTTATGAGTTCTAGTATGCATTTGACTTCAAATTTCAAACCTAGTGCACTAGTGTGTATAAGAAAAAATGTAGTGTTTGAGCATGTATACATACGTTGCATCAAATTTAGCACAAATATGTCACTATTGTAGCATTTTTGAGAATAATGTAGCAATGATTCAAAATTTTGGTCACAAAAATAAGAAAAGGTAGTACAAGACTAGATTTAATTTAAGTGATTTCTTTCAACCGAGACTATGGAAATTTTATATCTCAACCTTACCTTGAATTAATCCAACAACCATTTAAGACTTTTACACTTGGTCTATATTGTCCCTTTCTAAGAATTGAATTATTTATCCATAAAAACTACTGGAACAATACAATGCAAAGTAGGTCGTTGGATGAATTCAAGGTAAGGTTGAGATAGGATTTAAAAGAAAAGGAATGCAAGATGAAAATACTACCATGTATGAGGATTTTAAAATAATGAAAATACCTCTGCATACATGTAAAAATGACAAAGGTGAAACCATATATATATATATATATATATATATATATATATATATATATGGGAAAAGATGCAAATAATGTGAGGTCACTTTAAGGGTTTGAGGTTTTGTCTTACTTGCTAGGATACACATGAGTCAAAATATCTTTGGATATTGATCTAGAAAAAGGGAAAGTGACCTCAAAAGAACTCATGAATATTCCCTAAACTGTAGATTTTGATATTGATAGGACTATGGCATGACTAGGGATGTATGAAAAAAAATGGGATGATTGAATTATGACTTGATGGTTGGTCTAATGCAGAGTGGGAAACCCTCAAAACCTCCCCAGGAAATCTTACCTCAGTGGATCTCACTCACACCGAGGCATTCTTAAGTAACACAAATTTAATCTTTTTAGCCTCTACAAACAAGTAAGCCAGGTAATGACCACCCGAATGACATGTTGAAAGTGATAGACAAAAGAAAAAGTAGATTTGAGTGAGGGGATATCTTTCGAGCAAATACCATATGCACAAGAAACCATAATCAAGAATGCACACAACTTTTTTCTTTGCATAATCCTTACAACTATTTCAATGGTTATTCATTTCTTTTTGAATGAAAATCCATGTATTTCTTATCTTTTTGGTTGTGCATATTATTTTTTTTTCCGAAAGATATGTTAGATGCAACCTCAAAGTTTAGAACCCTCAAGTAGGAATACAAATATTGGGAAAGCACTTAAATTGCACCAACAGATAAAATTTAGATCTATTCAAGTGTTCAAATTTCACCAACAGATAAAACATGGATCAATAGTAGATGACATTCCATTTAGATGAGTCAAATATTAACTTTTCAATAGTTTTTCCAATTTTTTAACATGATCATAGTGAGTGAAAACTATGTTAATTCCTCTTTATTGTCCATTCCCATTTGACTCTAATAAAATTACAACTATTGCATCATAATGGGATGCTAAGTCCTTTAGTTATGGGAGATAGAAGTATTGGTAGGAACATGCATTGATATAGAAAATATTGTGGTCAAGAGAATGAATAAGAATAAACAGAGCAATGGAAAGGTTTCATGTTGACCTAGCCATAGAAATCAACACAATGAAATGTCCAATTGCGGAAGAAAATTACATTATGTTCATACACACAACTTCACAAGTAAGTTGAATATGTTCCCTTGTAATGAGTGGTTTAGACTAAATTTTTTTTTAAATTATGTTATTTACATGTGAATTTCATAACAATTTTGGTTGAAGTTTGAATTATACTCCGAGAACATATTAAATATTGGGTTGTTGAAATACTTTTCTTACGAGATCTATCCAAAGAATCTCCTTTGTTGATATGCACTCATGGCATGATCCTCATCAGATTGAATTTGTTGGTCATATCATATAGATAGAAGAGGTACTATTATTATAGTAGATAGAGCCTTCATCTAGTTTGTTTGTGTGTTCCTTGAGTTTTGTGGTCATTTTAATCTTTTAATGAGAGATTATGTTATTTTTACTTGAATGCTTGTGCATTGCAATATCTTGTTGTTGTAGTTATGTTTCCCCTGCATGTGGTCAAACCCCCATTTGGACCAAGACCCCTATTTGACTCAAATATAGAATAAAAATGGACACTAATTTCCCTTTAGACCTAATTCAAAAATCAAATAATAAGAAAGAGATGGGAGACTTGCAGCTATGTTGGTTTCCCTACATTTACTCTAGCCTTTAAAATTGTTACATTGATCTTAGCTACAAAGGAAAAAACCTATAAAGAATGAAGAGAAACCACCTTCCTCTACACTAGATTTTCAAATGAAAATAGACATCATATCTATGATGAATCTCACAACAATAGACATGCATGTAACAAGTGAAAATTTTTGAAGGGAATAGGCCAAGTTATTTATTAATGGAAATCCATATTGAATCACTTAGAGTCCAGATATATCTATGATGAATCTCACAACAATAGACATGCATGATCCAATGACACAAAACATGAAGGGAATAGGCCAAGTTATTTATTAATGGAAAGCCATATTGAATCACTTAGAGTCCAACATTGACATTGCAATAAATCCTCTAATATCTCTATCCATCCCTCTCCTGAATGTCTGAAGATCATAATTATGATGCTCTCATGGATTCTCCTCCCCTTTTCACCTTGGAATGCACTCATTATATAGGAGTTGGAGGCTTAACAATCATGTAGTATTTTGGTAAATGGTTGAGGATTTAGCTCCATAATTTGGGATTTAGTTTATATCATGGATATTGAGTTTACCTAAGATGGAGCCATGAGATATGAATTGAATCCTTGACCTCATATTCTCATAACAAACCGTTAGAATAAGGTGGGATAGCCAAAACTCACTCTACCTACTTCAATGCTCCCCCGATACTGAGCACAAGGCATTGAAAAAACTCCCTATACATGGGCATGGGAGTGTTGAAAATAGTTCAGTTCTCCCTATACATGGTCATGGGAGCATTGACCTTAAAAAATGGTCAAAATATCAAGGTAAAAGACATTGTTTTGACCTTCTCATGATGAGTTTTTCTCCTCCATAATGACTAGGGATTATGACAAATATTCTTCCATGGTATCAAGGTTGTGACACTCAATAAAATGCATGAAACATTTAGTAAGGTGCATATGGTACTTGATAAAGTGCATGCAACAGTTAGTAAGGTGCATACGACACACAGTGCTTAATCTGGTGGTGTGACATTTAAGTGTGTAACACTTGTCTCTCTATTCTCTCATACCACAATCACATGGGTTCCTGCTTGAAATTGGTTCCTCCTACTCTGCAATGACTAAAATTTGGATCTCGTCACATAATTGATGGATACATTCAATGCCTCTCTTTAATGCTTCTTCAAGTTTAATTTCTCAATATTTTCCACTGAAATATTTATGAAGTTATTTCTTCCCTCCTTCAGTATCAAGTATCTCAATCCCATTAAATTAACCAAATACCCAACCTTCTATTTTTCATGAAGTTGAAGTAACATTTAGATGATTTTTTTTTTTCATTTGAAGAAAAATAATATAGGTCATTCTCTCCACGGATGTTAGGAACGAATTATTTCTTGGATCATAATAATAGATATGGTAATGTGATGCATTGCATAACAAGAATGATTGCCCAACCCTGAATATCATTCAATTTTTTCAGCCCCTTTATTTCATGTCAATCTAAAGTGAATATTAACAAGACTAGGATCCACAAATCACAATCTCATATCCCTAAAATGTGAATCCATGGTTAGTTCTCATGTTGGTTGCCTCTTAAATCCTTGGCCTTTTATCATAGAACCCACATCCAAAAATGACTTTGCACCCCTCTCAATGTATGTTCATGAGCATTTGTGCAATTGTTTTTAGTATTACATTTTTTTTAATGCAGATTACAATATCATGTTTTAGGTTAGGATTTTTCTTTCGATAATGATCTTAAAATGCCTCTTTCACATTCTCAATATACAATAGAATCATAGAAAAAAAAACATAGTCATCAACATCAAGATCTAATAACTAGTGTATTAGATATATTAATAACTACCAGCAAAGAATGAATATCTAGAACACTAGGTCCATATTAGTTGATAAAAACTAGATTCGAACATAAAAAAGTTACTTGTGTGGATCAAGGAGGAACCAACAAAAAACTTGGATAAATTAAATCTAAGGTGTTGATATAAAAATCTCAAAAAGAAAATTAACCTAATTGGGAAGGCCCATAAGCCTTAAGGGTTAGAAACATTATCTCCAATATTACCACTTTATGTAATGGCCCAAATTTTAATTACATAGATAAACACCACCATCTTGCAACCATTATCTAACAAAGCTACAAATACACTACTCAAGATTACAAATCTTATAAGAAAGAGTGTGCATTAAGTAAATTATTACCTGAAAGTTGAAGGAATTAACTTACCTATGTCAAGCCTTGTTTCCTACATGTACGTAGCAAAGTGTGTGGGAATAGTTATCCTCCAAACAAACCCTCAGGTTATCATGGTAGAGAGCCCCAGATCCCTCAATCCCACTATTATGACAACTTGCTTCTTAGGCATATCCTAAAATTTCCTAGCAGAGTGGGGATTCCCCTTTCTCCTTCTTCTCCATCCTTATATAGAATACATCCATGGTAAAGAACCCAATCCCTAGGATTCATTATTTAATTATTTATTGTATTTTGTGGTTCTCCATAATTACCATTACTTATTTTACCATTTATTTTACAACCCAAATATTAAATTTTAAGTACTCATTATGATCCCTTTAGAATATGTGTTTATTATACTTATTTATTATTTATTTATTTATTTAATATGTATGGAGCATGACCCATTCTTTAACAAAACATTATCTAATGCATTTGGGTTTTGGTAGTTGTTGATTAAGGTTGGTTGTCACATTGATGTCAACCCTTGAAGAAAAGACCCATAGTGGCACAAAGGTTTGAGTATGGACCCAATAGTGTTTTGATGTAAATGTAAAACTCATTATTTTTTTTGTCATGGTTGATAAAAGTAAATGGATGAACTCCAAAGTGAGATACCTGTAATTTGAAAGCCCTCCACGGGAATAATGCTTTGTGGAGTAAAGAGAACCCGTAGCAATTATATGGAATAATGAGATGAAGGAAAGGAATTAATTTGTTAGGGAAAATATCCCTATATGGATAGTTCTTGTCATGTCATTTCGGTGGTATGTGTGGGTACATATTTCCTCCATAGGTTAGAGAGTTATGGCCATGAGAAGTTGGGAACCCAGTTTGGGTAATGGACCCAAGTTTGCTTGATGGGTAATAGTATGAGTTATATTTTCAGATAATACTATTCTATATGGATAGTACATGTCAATGTGCATTTTGGTGGTATGTAGATATCACATGACTCCTGCTGGTTTGAGAGTTAGGGCCTTCTACTACAGTTGGAGGACCCTCATATGTCATCTAGAAGCCCAAAGGTCAAAGTAATCAAAGAAGTGGTTTAAGATATTTTTAAAGGTAAATAATAAAGTGAAGTGATGAGTATTATAATTCAAATTGAATAAAAAATAAATTATTTCAATAATAATTTTAATCTTGAGAAATTAAATGGACCAACCCAATAAGAGGCGGGGACAAGTGACCTAGAATCGTGCTTAAGGAGGAAGCTACTTGGAGTATAAATGAAGTGAGGCTCTCTCATTTGAATCTACTTGAGCATGTGAATATCTATAGGTGTCTGGTTTACAAATGATATCTAAGACAGAATTATGAGGAAAGTGAAGAAAGAAGGCAGAAATGCAGAGGATAAATTCTTTTGATGGTGCTTTTTTAAAGATTATGTTATTTTCAGATCATCTCACCATTTCGCTATAATTTTATAATGATTCAGATCCTGAGAAATTTCTATGCATTGAGACAACATATTCAGTATCAGTGGTTCAAATTCAGCTTGTGGGTCATTGTATTTTGGGTACACACTCTGTGGAAAATGGGTTTGTTGTCCACGAAGCTAGTCAAAATCATGTGTTTTGGGTAGAAACATCATAACTTATTCATAACAGATCCACATTGACCAAATATTTTGGTTAGGGTATAGTCTGTAGTTTTCTTTGTAACAGTTTCAGATAAGTTTAATCAAAATATTTTATTAAAGAGACACGCTCTACAAGGTCTCTCTCTAGAATAAGCGAATTCAACAAGGTATGTCATTTTGCCATAACTCCTTTTATGAGGAAGTTCCAAAGTAGTGCCACTTGGAGGAATTGCATAAAACACACTAGAACACATTTTTGTATCGTTTATACATTACAGGTTCAAATTATGATTACTTCAAGTTATAGTTGACTAATCCAAAACTAGGCATGTGAGACTAAAAGAAAGTTTGATGAAAATACTAGTCTCTTCTTTTTAAAGTTAAGGAAGTTTTAAAGGAATGTGATCTAATACACGGTCTGTCTGAGAGCTACAAATCAGATTTTGATGATGGGGTGATGAGAGAACTTTTGGTTGAGGTACATGTTGAGTACATGGTTGAGATAAACAGTTGATGAGTTGCTTTTATGCAGGAGTGTATAGTTGATGATGTTAGATTCAGTTGATTCTGAGGTTGGTGCATGGTTGATGCACTTGTTTATAGATACAATTGATTATAGGTTGGTGCATGGTTGATGCACTTGTTTATGGTCTGAGGTTGGTGCATGGTTGATGCACTTGTTTATGGAAGTACAAAGTGGATTCTGAGTTGGTGCACATGGTTGATGCACTTGTTTATGTTACAAGTTGATTACAGTTTGTTTGGTACATGTTGATGCAAGGTTGATGCATGGTTGATGTGTGGTTTAGATTTATTGGTATATGTTTAAAGTGGTATATCTCAGTGATAGTGTGGCAGTGGTTACATAATTCTACCACTTCTTGAGGTGAGGGGCAGGGAGCATGAGAACTAGGTGATTATAGCCACCTTCATGTTGTAGGCAAAGAACATAGGGGTTGTAGCCTCCTTACAGTTAGAGCCAGAAAATTAGGGAGTTATAGAGCTTCCCTCAAATTTGTAGCTTGAGAAACTAGGGGTTGGAGCCTCCTTCTAGTTGCATGTTGGAAAACAAAGAGTTGGTGCTTCAGTAAGATCTAATTATTCAAGACATATATAAGAAAAAGCATTCTATACTTTCTCCCGTTTGGGTTTCCACGTAAAACAACTTGGTGTCTTGTGCATGTGTGTGATTGTTTATTTGTGCACTTCATTATTGGATAATAATTCTACATTTATATATAACATTTGAAGAAAAAGGAAGTTATAATTATGTTATTACTTGATTCACCTCTCGGTAATCCAACAATTGGTATGGAGAAGGTTCCTTCATAAATCAGGTTTAACCAGCGAAAGGTAGATCATGGAGAGTACCAACTTCATTATAAGAAAATGGAATACCATAGTTTGGACATAAGTATGCTTTTGGAGCATAGGGATGAAGGCATATGTATACCGAACACACGGGGATTTCAGTTTGGCAATCAATTGTAGATGGATAAAAAAAACCAACAATTCCTCCAACAAGTGAAAAAGAAATGAAACTCGGTGAGAATAATCCCAAAACCATAAATGCACTTTTGAATGAAGTCACCAAATTGTCTGGTATTCCTGAAGTTGCACATTGTAAATCGCTAAGCGATTTGGGACAAGCTTCGAAATATTTATGAAGGAGACTCAAAAGTCCATGAAAAGCTTCAAACTACGGTGAACAACTAAAATATGAAGGAAGATGAGTAACAACCACTTCTTACGAAGAGACAGTAAGCAGTGAATGCAATCTTAGGATTGGGAGAAAGAAATTGAAGAATACGTAATTGTTCAAACTAAAGATCTCTTTTCCTATGAGATTCAACCCCTAAGATATCAACACTAGAAAAGATCGGATCTATTCTGACCAGCATGGATGAACTACATGGATTTTCATAGCATATGAGATGAGAAATAAACGGGAAAATCTAGATGTAAAACTGACCTTCAAAGCATCCAAAGATCAAAGCAAAAGAAAGGAACAAGAATAATATAGTGAAAGCGGCGTCTGGGAGAGAGATGATGAAAGAAGTAGTAGCTTTGTCAAAAGAGCTGAACAAAGAACCAAATTGCAGGTACCAGAGGTAAACTTCCTTTTAATTTGTTTAATTGTGATGATATTGGTAATTTTATTAACAAATGTCCTCAAGAAGAGAAGCAGGGTAGAGGTGCTCAAGGCGGAGACAAACATATAAAGGTAAAGACTTCTGAAAGAAAGTTTTTCAAGAAAAACTTTTTGCACCAAACAAGACATCATCTGAGGATGAAGATGAAGTCAGTGTGATTAACGAGGGAGAGTTCTATTCATGGCGTTGAGACTGCGATAAATAACACTTTCCAGAAAGAAGTATGAACAAACATATATGAAGAATAAGTGAAGAGAAGTTGACTACTGAGAAGAATTGTGAGTGCCATAGAAGTTATCCAGAGAAGAAAAGAAGAAAAACAAAGAAACTACAGAACTAGATAAGAAAAAAGAACATAAGAACTATAACAAATGATTACAAATTTGAAAGTTTGATAGAATAATATGAAAAGAATTGAAGAAGCACTCAAAAAAGAAACTGACTAGAAGGAAAGGGCCAGGATCATTGGAAACATGGAAGCGATTGTCACATTAAGAAAGGATATTCAAGAAAAATATCACGAGAATGGCACAAAGTTTTGGATGACATTGTAACCAAAATCTTATCACGACAAAAATCCCGGACTTGGATCTGATCAACGAGAAAAGGGATCAAGTTCAAAACAGCGAGAAAACAAATCAAAAATTTATGCGAGAAACAATCAAAGGGGATAAAAAAGATATACAAAGAAGATTCTGAGGGGACACTCCTCCAGGAACCAGTTGAGAATCAACAGGATAAGATTAAGCCTCAAGAAGAAGTATTAATAAGAGCACCTCCTTTCTTAAGATGATAAACTACAGGATATCAAACTATATTTTTTTGGTTTTATGTTATGCTTGTAATAATTTTGGACGCTTAAAGATGTAAATTGAAACTAACATGAGGGTGATAACTACCTTGAGAACCATACCGAGGGGTTGACTAAAGAGAGAGACTACTGAAACACAGAGAGAAAGAAGTTACAATAGGTTTGAATCATGAGAGCAACTGAAGTGGAATGTTACAAATGTAACAATTTTGGACACATGGCCAAAAATTGAAGAATAACGATCTCTCCTAAAGAACCTCCATGAGTCACAAACAGAATCTGAAAGAAAATGACATGGATAAAGCTTAAATTAGTAGCAATGAAGAATATGCGATTAAACTCTACAAGCTAGCGAAGAAATGGTTGGAATGTGGATGTTTAAAACACATGGCAATTGTCGAGGGCAGTTTCTTACGAGAGGAAAGAGATGGATGGGTTCCTTTGGAAATGATGATTCATCAAAATCATTGGAAAAGGCACAATCCAGAATTGGGAACAAGAGCGAAAAGGCAGAAAATGTTCACTAGTAGAAGATATGAAACATAATCTTTCAAGTGTGAGTCAAATGACCAAGGTCATAAAGTTACTTCGATTCACAAAGTGTGAGATAAAAAAAGAAGGTTGAGGGGAATTCCTTCATTTTGCAAAACTTCAAGCAGAAACATATATGTGTTAAAAGAAAGCGAAATTGGAAATGAAAGTGTTGTCTAGGAAAGGGAAGATGAAAGTTGGCTATGTACGAGGAAAAGAATGGGTCCGCATGCATTTTGATATACAAGTCAACAAAAAGCTGGTCGGGGAAGAAATGCCCATATCCATGAAATAGCCAACCTTTATGCAAAGCATTGCCAAGGAAAGAAAACAAAGCCGAGGTTCAAATCAAAGGAATATTCAACAACAAAACCACTAGAATTGTGCATGCAGTCTAGTTGGACGAAAAACTACAACAAGAAGGAAGCTTAAAAGATTGAGAGATGCACTTTTAATTTATTGGTTGATGATTATACAAAAATGACTGCGGTTTTCTTTCTCAATAACAAATCAAAAGCTTTTTGAAAATTTCGAGATATACAAGGAAATGGTTGGTAAAGGATGGATTCAAGAATCAAATGCTTAAGATTGGATAATGTGGAGGAATTCACCTCAAAGGAATTTATGGACTCTGCAGCAATCATGGAATAAAAAGGCAATTCCTCTGTCACTAGGACACCTCAACAGAATGAGTTATTGAAAAGAAAAGGAAGGCAGAGACGATTACAAAGTAGCTGTTTCCAATGATAATGGATTCAAAGTTGATAGATATTTTAAAACCGCAGGCGTGCATGCTTGATTCACATTCCAAACATAGTAATTCTCATAAGAAACACTGATAAAACTCCATAGGATCTATGGAAAAGGAAGACCAACAAATGGCCAGAAACACTTAGTTTTGGGAAGCAGAATGCTACATCAAAGAAGATGCCGAATGGGAAAGTTTGACTCTTGTGGTGGAATACCCAGTAGTTACTCAGAATTTACAAGAGAAAAACATACAAGTGTTTAATCTAAGATTAAACAAAGGATTGTGAAAAGCATCAGCAGTAACAATTGATAAACGAGCATACAGAATCGAAAGAAGAAAAACCAATCAATGGTACAACTTTTTGAAGAAGAAGATTAAAAAGAAGAAGAAAGAAAGAGGAAGATGAAGATGAAGATGAAGAATCAGAGAAGTGAAGAGCAAGTTCAACAAGTATCTCCAAATGCACCTAGAAAGCTTGATGCGAGGAAAGTCATCCTTGGATCAGTTATTGGAAACAAAGATCACGGGGAGTTGAGGCCCAGAGAAAAATAAGTTCCTGAGAACAAACACACCCCTGCTCTTATCTACAATTGAACCAAAAGCTTTAATGAAGAAGCCGACAGGATTGAATTTTGGAATAAGGCCATGGATGAAAGGTGGATCAAATGAGAGAAAAATGACGCAGAGGTGGTTCAAGACCAAAGAATAAGAATGTGATTGCTTTTAAAATATGGAGCTTCCGGGAATGAATAAATTGAATGAAGGTGGAGAGGTTACAAGGAACAAAACTAGATTGGTATGTAAAAGGATATGCACACTGATTGAAGAGTCGACTTTGAAGACATATACTGATTGCGAGAATGGAAGCAATGGTTTGCTTTGCTTATGCATGTCAAAAATGTTAAAAGTATATCGAGATGGACACATGTAAAAATCATCTTTTCTAAATGGGAACTTGAAGAAGAGTCACATTGAACAACTACGAAGGATTTGGGTTATTAGGAAAACCTGAGGAGAATATGTATGCGATTAAAGAAGGCCTTGTATGGTCTAAAACATACGACATGGTACTCAATTTGTGGATAGGAAATTATCTGCGGTAAGGCGAGGTTCACAAAAGGAAGTCATAACAACCTCTACATCAAGGTAAAGTCAAGGTAATATTTTATTAATTGAAGTTTATGATGATGATAGTATTTTTGGTAGTGATGATGGCGGGGTTAAGCCGAAGTTACAAAAGACATGAAAGTGAATTTGAAATGTCATTGCCGGAACTATCCTTCTTTCTGGGACTTGAATGCATCAAAGGAAACCAAAGGAATTTTATTTCTCAAACCCGGTATATCGAGGAGAAATGCTAAAGAGGCTCGGAATGGAAGATTGCAAACCAGTTATCACTCTATACAAACCGGTTACAGGATTGATCAAAGATGATGATTCAAAGTCTACAGTCCAGAGTAATATAGGTCAGTTGGTAGCCTACTATGTGACAACATCTAGACCATATGTCATGGTGATTGGGCCGGTGCTGTTCAAAAGCGACACCAAAGGAATCATGTATATTAGCGATGAAGGATCTTCGGATATATGTAGAACATAAGAGTTTGGATTATGGTATCCAAGGAAAATATCTATCACCTGGCCTACCTGGTCGCAATTGGCGGAGTTGTATTGATGGCCAGAGCGGTATACGATTGGAGCAGCGTTCTACCAGGTGAGTGTTTGGTATCATGCTAGAAAGAAACAATCATCGGTATCTCTATCTAGGTAGAAGCCGGTATATTCGTGACTGACATGTTACAAGTTCTTTGGATGAAACAAACTTTGTGGTCTCGGGTTGGTTTGATGAGCCCATTTCAATATATTTTGATAATATAAGTTCCATCGGTATCTCAAAACTTCGATTGATTCACTCTAAAGACTGACATTCAGTAGTATCACTCTGACAGGGTTAGAAAGAACATGCGATTTGAGTATGTAGACAAAAGAACAAATTAGCCCGGAACATATTACAAAACCACTTATGGGAGGCTTGAATATCTTAAGCAAGAAGACTTGGAGTTATTTTTAATCCAAAAATGAATGCTTTTGAATGCTTATCTTATATGTCTTATATGTACAGAGGAAGCACCATGAGGGATAGTCTTCGGGGAGCAACCACAGGATGAAGACCTTCCATTGATGAAAATGAGGGAGAGATTTATCAAATCTGGAGGATAGAGGCATAGTTCAGGTGAATCAATTTATCAAATCACGGAGGACCGAGCATGGTTTTAGGGGAGCATGTTGATATGATTCGAGTTACATCAGTGTTACCATCAATGCCAAAGGGGAGATTGTTGATTAAGGTTGGTTATCATTGATGTCAATCCTTGAAGAGAGTTTGGTAGCGAATTCTGGTATCACAAATTTTGGGTAATGGACCCAATAGTGTTTGATGTAAATATGACTCGTGTGTTTTGTCATGGTTGACCAAGAAGTAAAAATATGGATGAACTCCAAAGTGAATTATATGGTGAAAACCCTCATGGGAAAACACTTTGTGAATGAAGAACCCATGATTAATTAATAATGGAATAATGAGAGATGAAGAAATTTTGTTAGGGGAAATATCCTAGATGGATGGTTCTTGTCATTTCATTTAGGTGGTATGTGGAGCATTACCATTCCTCTGATTAGAAGTTATGGCCATGAGAAGTTGGAGACCCGGGTTTGGGTAATGGACCCAAAGTTTGTTTGATGGGTAATGGTATGAGTTATCATATATTTTAAGATAATAACCCTTCTATAACCAAGATATTACATGTCAATACCATTTCTGGTGGTATGTAGAATGTCTACACTCCCTCTCACGGTTTGAGGTTATGGCCTTATATGGTTGGAGGGACCATGTCATCTAGAAGCCCCAAGGTCAAAGTAATCAAAGTCGTTTAAAGAGATTTTAAAGGTAAATAATAAAGTGAAGTGATGAGTTGTATTGTAATTCAAGTGAATAAAAAATAAATTATTTCAATAATATGGTACAATGGAGAAATTAAGTGGACCCAACCCTAAAATAAGGAAGTGACCTAGATTTGGGTTAAGTGACTTAGAAGATGTTTTTTTTAAGGAAGTTACTTGGAGGTATAAAATGAGAGGCAAAAGGCTCTCTCATTTGAATAAAACTTGAGCATATTGAATATATATAGGTGTCGGGTTCTAAATGATATCTAGTAGGATTCTGAGAGAATGAAAAGAAATAAGGCGAAATATAAAGGAAGGTATGAAATTCTTTTGATGGTGCTTACAGAACATGTTGTTTGATTCATCTCACCATTTCGCTATAACTTGTTTTATATATGATTCGAATCACGAAATTTCTATGAAAGTGAAAACATATCCAAATGTCACGTGGTTCGAATTGGCTTGACAGATTGGTGTATGTTTTGGGTTACGTGGAAAATAGGGTTTGTGTGATCCACGAAACTAGTCAAAATCGGTGTTTCAGGTAAAAGCGTCCTGCTTCTTCATGAGATCCCAATTCGGTGAGACAAAATGTGTTGGTTAGAATTAAAGTATGTAGTATTAGTGTATGGATTTCGAATCATTTAATCTGAAATATTTTGTGCGGGGCCTGCATCTCTGATAATAAACTCTCTCTAGAATAAGCCGAATTCAACAACGTATGTCATTTTCTATAACTCCTTTTAGAGAGGGTTCAAGTAGTGCCACTTGAATTATAAACCTGCTTGAAAAATTATCTCGATTTAGGATCTTTATAAATTCAGGTTAGAATTCATGATTACTTCAGAGTTAGAGGTTGTTGACTAATCAAAGAAGCTAGGCATGTGAGACCAAGAAAAGTTTGAGTAAGAAATGCTAGTCTCTTCTTTGTTAAAGTTAAGGAGGTTTACATGTATGTGATTAGAGTACACTACTAGGATACAATAGGGCTACAAATAAGATTTTGATGATGAAATTGATGATGAGGACACTTTGGTTGGGAATTACATGTTTAGTATATGGTTGAGATAGTAGTTGATGAGTTGGCACATACATGAGGTGTATAGTTGATGATGTTGGTGCGAGGTTGATTATAGGTTGGTGCATGGTTGATGCACTTGTTTGTAGTACAAGTTGATTACAGGTTAAATACAATTTGATGCATGGTTCATACTTATATTTAACCTGTACCATAAAAAAGTACATGGTTGATGCACTTGTTTATGAAATACAGTTGATTGAGGTTGGTGCATGGTTGATGCACTTGTTTGCGTCTGAGGTTGATTCTAAAGTTGATGCATAGTTTGATGCATGGTTCAATTGTGGTCTGAATTTTTACAATGGTATATCTCACGGTGATTGTGTGACAATGGTTCCATAATTATACTACTACTACTCTAGGGTGTGAGCAGGAACAGGGCGGTGGTTGTAGCCACCTGCCAGGTGTAGCCGGAGAACAGAGTTGTAGCCTCATACAGTTGCCTTGAGTGAGTTGATCTCAGGTTTGTAGCACAGAAACTAGGGGATTTGGAGGCCTCCTTCATAAGTTAATTTGGGAAAACAAAGGAAGTTGAGCGTTACTTCCAATGAATGTATTCTTCAAGACATATAAGAAAAAGCATTACGTGGTTTTCTCCCGTTTTGGGTTTCCACGTAAAACTGGTGTATTGTGCATGTTTGTGATTGTTTGTTATTACTTCTCATTATTGGATATCAATTCTACATTGATATAACATTTGAAAAGGATTATAATTACGTTATTCGCAGTTACCCCCCTCGATGTTAATCCAACAAGTTTGTTGAATGAGTTTCCATGTATTTTTTTCCTCTTGCCATTCTATCCTTTCCTATTTTACCCAGTCAACTTATAAAATGGAAATAATACAAAATAAGGCCTTAATGTCATCTTATTTCCTTGAAAGCATATCCTCGTCCTTTCTCTTTCCTTTTTTGGTATATAATTTGAAAGTCACAACCTAAAATCTTTTTGACCCAATTTTGTTGCTCTATTTATTATTCCAAATTACTTCATACTATAATGATATATTTTTAATTTGATGTGTCTTCCTATTAGGTAAGGGCACCATTCTTAACTACATGTAGTAATATTTTTAATTTGATGTGTCTTCCTATTAGGTAAGGGCACCATTTCTTAACTACATGTAGTATATACACAATTTCCTTCTCATAAAAATGTTTGAGGATTGTTTTTCCTTTAAGTTGTTGGATTTTAAAGTCAAAGGGACTTTCTTATTGCATCAAACCTACACTAATGCCATGCCCCAAATCATTGTAATCCATAATAAAGTATTTTATGAAGTTATGTGTGACCAAGATAGAAGTTTTACATATGGCCTCAAGTTTCTCAAAATATTGGATTGCATCTTGAGTGCAACGAAAGGGATCCTTTTTTTAATAATGATGTTAAAGGTGCTACTATTTGAAAATAGTTCTTGATAAACTTGTTGTAATAGTCCATAATCCTAAGAATCCCTTAAAATTATTAAGTGTCTTGGGAATTGTTTATTCCATGATAGTTCTAGTTTTGTTAGGGTCCTTCTTGACAGTCTTGTTGGTATAAAATCGAGACCATGGTTCTCAGATGTAACACACCCAACCCCTAAGTGTCCTTTTAAGGGACGGGGTATTGGAAATTTCACTTTTATTGACTATATCAATTCTCTCTTTCATAGATCCATCGCCTTATTCTTATCGATAGGTTTCCAATGATGGAAAGTTTTCTCAAAAATGAGCTCTGGAACAAAAGTTGTGACCTTCCAAAGTTCTTGGGTTTTAGCCCTCTATACCATTGGCACTATCCATGTGACACCTCATCACACTTTCCATATGAAATGGAGACAACATAGCACCGATGTGGTGCCTATCTAACTTGCCACGGGGAAACTCTAATCCATTCATGACTATTATAGAAAGATTTTCCCTACCATTGCTATCTTGCATAGAGGACCCTTTTCCATTTCCCTATGCAGACTTGTCATCCCTTATTGATGAATCTAGAGCCAAAAATACACAGTTTTCCACATATATGTGCCCTATCTGCTATACAGGATGAGTATATGTAGGCTGCTCCACTACAGCCCATGTACATCAGGATTTGTGCTAGAAAATACAAAATGGAGTCAGGTTTCCATGTCACGATAGGAGATCTTTGATCATTGTCCTTTCACATAATGGAAACATTCTGACTTGTCCCTTCAGTTTCATTTTGAAGGCTATAATAGAAAAATTCCAAGCTATGGAAAAGACAAGAAAGCAATAAACTTTGAGAGAAATGTTACTCTGGAGAAATTACTTCATATTGAGTCTGCATCCCTTTGTTCCTCAAGTCTGAACACAATGTTCAGCCCCCAAGCTCTTTCCCTATTGTTGAGAGAACCTCATTTTCTCTCTCCTATGAGCTTGCCTTTGGTGGAGGATTGAAGTGGTGGAGGCCCAGCTGGAAGGAACTTGGTTCTTTGGTTTCGAAGCATGCCGACATAGAAGTCTATAATGTTGTCACTTATGTTGATCAATTATTAATAGAAATACTCCTTTCTCGTCCTATTGGTATCGTGAAAATATATGATTATCATCCATGGGCATGTTTGTAATGTTTATTAATGGATTATGTTATCTAATGTGCTAAACCCTTTATACTATCACCATGTACTTTCTATGGTTGTTTGTTGAGAAGTTATTGCAGTTATAAAGCTTTGGGTCGAAGTGCTCAACGGTGGAACATCATCGAACGTTGGATCGAGGTAGGCCTCTTCCTTATCCTACACATTAG
>SNQJ01S0109878.1:6536-22052 GCA_010110895.2 Picea sitchensis
TAGTTTGAAAACTAGTGGGTTGAATATGAGGCTTAACACACTGATGGCAAGGCTCAACAGTAACAACATGATGTGATGAGATTTGAGGAGGCTGTGGATAAGTTTCAACCTCCTCAGGGATGCAAGGGTGATTGAATCCATGAGGGATCTTAGTATGAAGTTTATCCTTATGAATAGGCTAAGTTGAGGATATAGGATCATCATATACAACACAGGCAAAAAGTATGGCTTCTTCCTCCAAGGATGGATATATAAATGAAGGTTGGTGATCAACCGAATAAACGAAGAAAAATATGATCCTCTTTATATGTGAAGGGAAAAACAAAAATGAGTTGATAAAGAATAACAAAAGTTCATGCAGAAAGCTCATAAGCTGATACCTAGTCATTCGCTTCATATTTATGTCAATAGGATCTTCCCCAGTGGAGTCTCTGATTGTGGATTCTCCAGGTATATGATTACAATCAATTTTCTGTATCCCTCTCTTGCCTACCATCAAGAGTTGGATCTATGTCGTTCTTCCCAGGGAGCTCTTCAATCTGCTCAAATCCATCCCCGACAACGACACCATTCATGTTATCACTAGGAATCTCCCTTAGACTATAATGAGGATAAGCCCAGTACCCATCAATTTATACCGTAAATGTAAATTATTTTTAAGGGGGTCAAATGGATAAGACTCGAGATAATAACGTTCTAACTCAGAAAATCTGGGCTGGCATGTACAAGCAATTGAGGTCTTGTATCAACTTCAGTCAGTAATTTGGAGTAAAGGTGAATGGGAGGAGGAATTTGGTGAGAAAGTGTAGAGGTATGCTATGGACATCAGGTCTTCTAGCAGCCTAAGGAGGAAAAAACTGAAACACAAGATCCTCTTGAATTCAAATTTCAAAGAAATTGAAAGAAATTATAACAACACTATAATACAACATTCATCATAATACAATCATAAAAATCCATGTGAATCAGTCAATCATGAAATCTCTACGTATCAGAGGAAAATAAGATGGAGCAGGAAAGATGACTTAGATTAACCAAGATTTCTCAAAAACAAATACATAACCAGAGAACCAGTGTTATTCATCAAAATATTACAATAAGGGAGCCTAGCTCAACCATCGACCATAAACAAATATCAAAACTGAGCATATATAATCAGAACTACTGCAACTACCCGGAGCATGATCAAACCACTGCATTTAAAGTTTTTAGTTGATGCCTGCTTTGTCAGACTGTGCAAGCCTTCTCATGTCAGACGCGAGATCGCCTCAGTTATGTGTTTCAGTAGGAACCTGCAGAAGAACTGACTTGCTGACAGTTCGTCTTGGCTTTCCATTTATGTGGTGAGACGAGTTTTCAACCACCTCTCTCACTTTCATTAACCACCTGCATCAGGATTGAAACGTGGCTTGATGCCCAGGGGGCGACCACATGATGCTCTTGGATAGGACGCTATATAAAGACGTGATTGCGGGGCTGATCAAAGGTGGTTTGTGTTCACACCACTGTTGAGCCTGAAATCCACCACCTTTTTCCACATATTACTTTTTCCAAACCACAGTTTCAATAGCGGGAACGCTCAATAAAATTATCGCCCAAGCACGTCGCGTCCCGACAATGGACTGTGGCCGTCGATCTTGTGATTTTGGGTGAGGATTTATGATCAATGGTCAAATATGCCCTCTTCAGATCAATGGATCAGATCTTCCCTTTACAAATCGACGACTGAGATCACTTCACGACTCTGGACTCCGAGAAAATCAAATCTCAAACCTTGCTTACCTTCTGCGCTTTTACCTGGAGTTCTAGATCTAGCGACGCGTGTCCTTCTAGAATCGGATGGCTAAGATCCTCTTTGGGACTTTGGCCACTTAGGGAATTTAGAACTTTTTCTCTGGCACTATACTTCGCGCAATTCTACAGTTCCAGATACCCGAGAGCCGCTAATTTGAACTTCATAGGGGATTTTCGTCGTTGAAAACTGGGCTTGTTAGTTTGTATTTTAAGCTCGAAATGAAATGCTCTGCATGTTGCGCTCAGATGCTTCCTATGTAGACCACGAATTCAGATGACCTACTTTTCTTGACAACTATATGTGATAACATTTGGCTCCACAGGGTATGGTATGCTCTCTGCGAGCTGCCAAGAACAAGTAGTTACAGTCGCCTTCTGCATTGGGCTATGGATTCATGCTCAAAAAATATCTTTCTGAGGATTAAAGGGCGACAAGCACACTATCCTAAAAATGAAAGAAAAATACATGGGCTCTAGGAGGAGCTTATTTTTGTATATTCCTAGACTAATTGATTTTTACAAAGCACTACGTGAAAGAAAACTTCCACCATAGCCATTCAAGCAACTCCCTAGATGCAAACTGTTTGATAACTAAATCCTTCGCTTCACTGCAAATGATCCATAAAATACAAGGAAAGCGTGACAGTTGACTAATTTCATTTTTATGATCACCCATATTACCTTCAAATGCTGATAAAAATATCAAGCCTGCATGCTCCAAAGCATTTGAAAAATGTAACTTTATGTACTCATCGACAGGGTCATGAAACTGAAGGCAACACATGATTAACTTATGAAAGGTTACCTTCACTGTTTCAAAGCTGTTGACAGTTGGCTTGATGTCCTCTACATGAACACTTGATTGAATGACAACCACAGACATCTGTGGGTCAAAAAGCTACTTGTTGTGAACTGTAGGTACACGTGGAAGAAGGTTGGACATAGGAGGCTGTTGATCCACTAATGACCATTGGTTTACTTCTAGCTGTGTAGAAACGATCTCTTCACGTACCTCAACTAAGGTTTGCTCCTGGTCAAAATATAGGGTTGTGTCTTCTGTGACAAGGCCAAATTCTGCATCATCCTTACTGTCTTCATAGTGATCAAATATAAGATAAGTTTGTTTCTCATCATCACTAGAATATCCATCAAAAATGGGTTACCTTTCATGTCTATGATCAACCTTTAAAACAGTAATTTCATCAAGAATATAACTGTTAAAAATATCCATTTCAAGAACAGTAGTAACTGTTGCTTCTAGTTGTTCATACACATGATTTTCATCAAGACATGGATGCTCATGGATACCTGCGTTGAATACAAAATTATCCACAACATTTTCTTCATAGGGACAATAGGTAAAAAATCCCTTGCGTTCAGAGTTGAGATGACACCGACTTTGAATCCTTCCACAAGATTGGAGGTTCTCCTCTTCTTCCTCAACATCCATAAATAGCTATGATAAAGATGTAGATTTCCTTTCTCTCAGGAGAAGGACAAGCTCTGAATGTTGAGCCATGGCATAGTACACCATGGTAGCAGTCTCTATGGGTCCGATCTCTACATAAATACTATGATAAATACTGTAAAACCTCTTGTTGAAGATAGCCAAGGCTTCCTCTTCCTCTCTCCTCAAGGCATTAAAATCATCCCAGTACTGATCAAGGGACTTGTTCTTAGCCCACCACTTTAAAAAATCATTGTATAGCTCAACCCAAGAACCAATGGAGTTAGCTCCCAAACCCATACACCATACAACAACATCTCCTAACAAGGATTTGGAAAACAACCTCATGGTAACATCCTCATGAACTATCTCAAAATGATCAATAAAATTCTCGAAAGCCTCAACATGCCTCTCAACTGTAACATGATCCTCTCCAGAAAAATGAGGAAAGTACTTAAATAAATTGACGTAGCACCCCTACCTTAGCACGTTCTGCATGACCTCCCAGTCTAAGGATCGTTCTTAATCTCCCCCTTGAGTCTGATTGACTCTTTGATTCCCTGCAGGAATCCTCAACACACAAATGTCTATCCACAGGTCCTTCTTAGGAGTTACACCTATGCGAACAAGCACTAAGCGTTAACTCACATCCACGTGACCAACTGACATGACCACACACTCCACCAAAACTGTATATCAGGTCCTTTGATTCCTCACTTTACTTTATTGACATGGCCCTCGACTGCAACTTGGGGTAAAATATTTCGACAATTCAAGATGCCACGTACCGAGGATTTCTAATGCAACAACACCTTTCACCGATAGCCGAAATCACGATGATTCCTCGTCACGATCGATGGCTTTGAGCTTCTCGTGATCTGATGGTCTTGATTCTATCAGGACTTCGTGAATCAGGAGTTCACAACTCTCGACTCTGAGTCACAACGTCCTCCACACCCCAACTTTCGAAATGGCGAATTCAAGCACGCGATCAACGACCCTCATTGATCTGGATCCAACGGCCACTATCCATCCCAAGCTTACGAGTGTTGAAAGACACTCAACCTTAATATCCCCGTTGGTCTGCAAGATACAACAGCCCACGAAACTTTGCGATTCTCCCTCTGAGAATTTTGACCGTTCATTCAGACTTCCCAAAAACTTCTACCCAATTGCTTTGGCCTCCTTTTCTTCTGACTTAACTTCTGCGAAGTAGTTTTAGACTTCGTTCTTCCTTTTAATTCTCTCAATTATCTATCCTTTCTGAGCTTGACCTTTGTTATGGATTCAAGGCGTCAAAGGGATTCTTGCGTGCACTCCTTGCGGCATTCACAATAACCTCTGGTTATCCAGCACCTCCGACCCTATGCACTTCTCTACAACATCATTTCTTCAACCTTCCTTCTTGGTTGGTAAATTCTAAGACTCTCTCTAGCCTGCGCATACCTTGCACGACTCTTCTGCTACACCTGCAGTTCTGTTGGTATAAGAACAATGGTAACCCTCCTGAGCATTTCCGAGATAAAACTTAGAACTTCGTCAACACACTCTTGCAGACTCTCACTGCACTCCTTGTAGGATTTCTCAGGAAGAGAAACATTTGTGACTTATAATTCTCTTCTTACAGACTTCATACATTCAACATGAAATAAAGAGAATATACACACATAGCATTGGAAACACATTCATAACAAAGAATATAAACAGACTGTAAACATACCATTCAAAGATGTAAACGGAATGCATAAAAACACCATGAAATTGGATAAAATCTTCTTTGTATTAATCCAAGTGCATATAAACATGGGTTCAATAGCAACAACTATCTGCTTATAGGATTCCTACAGTCTCTATTCTTCTGTTCTCCTATTCTCTTTCTCTACCGCTTACAATTGAAAATAATTCCCTTCATACAATACCTACGAGGGAACTTTCTAGAGTTTTCCCTCTTATAGCTCTAGCTATATAATCAGAATTAAAGCTACCTATTTTACATTCATTACAATTAAATGCCTCCATATCTGACAGATGAGAGCAATGCTCAAGATCTGTTTACAATATCCAAAACATAAATGCAAACACATCCTTTTAGATATTTCATTAATGCTTTATCTTTTGAAATTCAAAATGTTCTCAAAACGTCCGCTGGTGCAATTCCAGTTGTCCTTCACCTTTTTGCTTACTTTGTTGGCTCGCTTACGATGCTCCAACATCATACTCCCTTGGATGAAAAATTCATGGACTTCGGTTCATGAGCTCCTGCGTTGTCTATCCATGTCTTTGGATATCTGCTTCACTTTCCCAAATGACATCCTCAATTGGGCATCCCTTCCATTTTATCAAATACTCAAAATATTCTTTTCTTCGGGTCTTCTTCCCAACTCTCTGGTTAATTATCTTTTCCATCTGCGACTTTTCAGCGACAGGTAGTTGTTTAACCTATTGAATTTATTTCTAGCCCTCTTCTCCCACTTCATCTAGTCTGTAAGGATACAGATCCGCTACATTGAATATAGGTGATATTCCTACCCCATCCGATAATTCTATTTCATAAGAATTGGCCTCAAATTTCCTCAAAATCTTACACGGCCCTATCTTCTTCATCTTCATCTTATTATACGTTCCCCTTGGGAATATTTCTTTCCTCGGGTGAGCTAAGACCAAATTTCCTACTTAAAACTAAATTTCTCTTCTGTGTTGATCTACTTTGCGCTTATATTCCTGGTTGGAATTCTTTAACCTCTCCTTAACCTTGTCGTGAAGCTCTTGCATCTCTACTGCAAAATCCTCTGTTCTGACACTTCTGAATTCACTCTACCCTAAGTCTCTCAATTCAGATACTCATCTCGGCTGCATCCCATATGTCATTTGGAATGGGCTCTATCCCGTGCTTTTGTTAGGTGAATCGTTATATGCAAATTCCGCTTGCAGAAGAATATGATCCCACTGACAACGATGTTCAACTACTAAACTCCTCAATAAATATCCCATACTTCGGTTCACTACCTCAGTCTATCCATCCGTCTGAGGGTGATATGATGAGCTAAAAGACAATTATCTTCCCAACTTATTCCATATTGTCCTCCAGAAATGACCAACAAATTTGGTATCTCGATCTGAAACTATACTCTTGGGTAACCCATGAAGTCTAACAACTTCCTTTAAAAACAAGTTTGCAATGTGAGTTGCATCATTGGTTTTCTTACATGGAATGAAATGTGCCATTTTAGAGAACTTGTCGACTACCACGAATATGGAATCACAACCGCTCTGTTTCCCCGGCAATCCTAACACAAAATCCATGCTTACCACATCCCACGGCCTCTCTGGTACTGGAAATGGTTGATACAATCATGTATTATGTCTTTTCCCTTTCGTGTGTTGGAAAATTCTGCATTTGTTCACAAATTTCTTGACATCTATCCTCATATCTGGCCAATAGTATAAGTTTTTCAGTTGCACAAACTTTTTTTCACGACCGAAATGTCCAACCAATCTGCCACTATGTTTTTCCTTCAGAAGATTCTCTCTCATGGAACTCTTCAGAATACACAACTGATTTCCCTTGAATAATAGTCCATCCTGAATCAAATACTCGATCCATTTGCTTCTATCTCTGAGAACTAGATTCTCGCATGCTTCATAAGCATATTTAAAATCTGGATCATCTCTGTACATATCCTTAAGGCTATCAAAACCTAAGGTCTTCACATGAAACTCCTGCAGAATTAAACATTTCCTACTCAATGCATCAACAACCTTGTTAGCAGTTCCATAAATGTGCTTTATAACAAAAGTAAAGTTCTGCATATATTCGACCCATTTCGCATGTTTCTGGTTTATCTTCTCTTGTTGAGTTATGAATTGTAAAGCATGGTTGTCGCTATACAAGACAAACTCTTTCGGAATCAAGTAGTGCCTCCATTTCTTTAATGCATGTATGATTGCATAAAATTATTTATCGTACGTGGAATATTTCACTTTGGCATCATTTAGCTTCTCACTGAAGTATGCAATCGGTCTATTGTCTTGACTCAAGACTGCTCCAATTGCAAATCTAGTTGCGTCACATCTGACTTGGAATGTTTTACTGAAATATGGTAGAACCAAAACTGGTTGTCCAGTTATTTTATCCTTCAACAACTTAAAACTTCTCTCTGCTTCCTTTGTCCATTGAAATTTTTTATGTCTTTTCTTGTATGTGTCCATCATTGGTGCAGAAATTCCACTAAAATTTTCGATGAACTTCCGTTAAAAACTGGCTAATCCATGGAAGCTTCTGACTTCAAATATGTTCTTTGGCGATGGCCAATATTTGATTGCTTTTACTTTCTCAGGATCCATATTGAACTCATCTGAAGAGATCACAAACCCCAAATAAATGAGTTCTTTCTTCATGAAAGACGACTTCTTCAAGTTTATCAACAACTTCTCTTGCTGCAATCTCCTCATTACTAGAGTTAAATGTCTCAAGTGTTCTTCCTCAGTCTTACTGAAGATTAGTATATCATCAAGATACACAACCACAAACTTCACCTTCTCTCATTCGAATCTAATGATATCTGCTTTTCAAATCAAGTTTTGAAAAAAACTTTACTCCACTTAAGCAATCCATCAAGTCATCCATTCTCGGTAAAGGAAATCTATACCTAATGGTGATTTTGTTTATATCTCTTGAGTCGGTACACATTCTCCATCCACCATCCTTTTTTGGACTTAGAATTTTTGGAATAGTGCATGGACTCAAGATTTCTCTAACCAATCCTTTGTCCGTCAAATCCTGGACTTTCTTCTTGACCTCCTCATGCTCCTGCGGTGTCAATCTATATGCTTCTTTGTTTGGTAAACTTGCTCCAAGCATAAGGTCAATGTGATGGCTTATACTCCTGATGGGTGGAAACGAACAAGGTAAATCGTTCACCACGATATCAGTGAAATTCTCCAACAGTTCCTGAATTTCCTCCGGTAGATCGTCTATTGAAGTACTTGTCAAAATGACTCTGGGTTTTCTCACTACAACAAACTACATGTCTTCTTCCTTCTTGACTTCATCAAGAAGCTCCTTCCCACTCATGAGAAGTATAATATTTCTTATTTCTTCTTTCACCTTTTTATCTTCAATTGGAAGCAACATATGCGTCCTACCATTCTTCTCTAAGGTATACGTGTTCTTTCTCCCATCATGAATTTTTTTTATGTCATATTGCCACGGTCTACCCAAAAAAATATGACAAACATCCATGGGTATAACATCACATAAGATTTTATCTCTGTAACTCCCTATCTTAAATTCAACTAAACATTGTTTAGTGACTGTTACCTGATGTCCTTTTTGCAACCACGAGACTCTGTATGGGATCCTATGTGCAACTGTCTCCAATTCCATCTTTTCCACCATTTCTGTGGAGACTAGATTATCTGTGCTTCCACTATCCACAATTACCTTTCATACCCTATCCTTGGTCTTGCAAGCAGTTATAAACAAACTGTTTCTTTGGACTATATTCTCCGCCTCTTTCTCTGGATTTAAGAGAATTTTCCTCATCATTAAGGATCTTCCACATTCTGCATCTTCTGCCTCAACATTTCGCCTTTGCACTTCTGAAATGTGAGCTTTTCCTCCTCCATCTCTTTTTCTGTCAGGACATTCATAAGACTTATGTCCGACCTTTCCACAGACAAAACACTTTATCTCATCTTCCTCTGGCTCGCGGAAAAGTATTCCTGTCGGTAGATTGTCTTCCCTGTGAACATCCTCCCCTTTTTGGGTGAGTATGAGGTTTATTTTCTTCCTCCTTAGGCTTCTATAAACTGTCTTGGTCAATTTCTTTGCCTCTACTCTGACTTCTACCTCTACCTCTTTGACTTTGTTTTCGGTCCAATTTCTCTTCAGCTTTCAGAGCAATCTGATAAGCATCTTCCACATTTCTAATCATCACCATGCTCATCTTGTCCTGAATTTCATATCTCAGACCATTCATGTATCTGGCGACCTTTTCATCTTCAATGTATATTTTCACTGTCATTCCTTTCTGTCTGAAATTAGGCATTCTTCAAAAAAAATTAATTTGGTAGTCACTGGGTATAAACTTGGATTTCATCTTTGCAACCATTCTATCCCGTCTTTTGATTCTTTTCTTGCCTTTGCAATGCCTATCAGCCTGTAGTTCATCCCACCACAGTCCTGCATTCCCTTTAAGTCCAGTGATGACATGTTTGACTTTCTTATCCTCTTCGATATATTCATAATCGAAGTACTTGTCCAGATCTCTAAGCCAATCTAGCAGCTCCTCAACTTCTAAGTTTCCTTCATACATTGGAATGTCCATATTTTCTCTAGAACCTATTCTCTCAACAACTCTGAATATACGTTCTTTTGCAGCATCTTCGACTGCAAATTCTTCTCCAGCTCCACCCTCATTTTTGATTTCAGCCTCATTGACATCTCCAGCTTCATCTGTCTGCCTATGTGTTGTATCCATGACATCTAATCGAGAAAGGAGTTCTCTCATATCCATTTCCACAACTGGATCGGGAATTGGTCTATCTTGACGTCTTATGGGCGACATTGTTCAAATTTGTTCCACGCAGAATTCGAATCACAACTTGCCTTCTGTCCTATCCTGCTTACAGAAAACAAAGATTTATGCTAGGCTAGGCTCTAATACCGTGTGACGCAACACCTCTACCTCAACAGGTTCTACTCAACCTCCCGGTCTAAGGATCATTCTTAATCTCCCCCTTGATTTTTATTGACTCTTTGATTCCCCGCATGAATCCTCAACACATAAATGTCTATCCATAGGTCCTTCTTAGGAGTTATGCCTGTGTGAATAAGCACTAAGCACCAACTCACATCCATGTGACCAACTAACGTGACCACACAGTCCACCAAAAAGGTATATCGGGTCCTTTGATTCCTCCCTTGACTTTCTTGACGTGGCCCTCGACTGCGACCCGGGGCCAAATCTTTCGGCAATTCAGGATTTTGCGTATCGACGATTTGTAATGCAATAACACCTTTCACTGATAGCTGAAATCACGATGATTCCTCATCATGATTGAAGACTCTAAGCTTCTCGTGATCTGATGGTCCTGATTCTATTGAGAATTCACGAATCGGGACTTCGCAACTCTCGACTCCGAGTCACAACGTCCTCCATGCCCCGACTTATGAAATGGAGAATTCAAGCACGTGATCAATGACCCTCATTGGTCTGGATCCAATGACCACTATCCCTCTTGAGCTTACAAATATTGAAAGACACTCAGCCTTAATCTCCCCACTGGTCTACAAGATCCAATGTCCCACAGAACTTTGCGATTCTCCCTCTAAGAATTTCGACCATTCATTCGGACTTCCCAAAGACTTCTACCCAATTTCTTTAGCCTCCTTTTCTTCTGACTTAAATTTTTTGAAGTAGTTTCAGACTTCATTCTTCCTTTGAATTCTCTCAATTCTCTATCCTTTCTGATATTGACCTTTGTTATGGATTCAAGGAATCAAAGGGATTCTTGCGCGCACTCCTTGCGGAATTCACAATAACCTCTGGTTATCCAGCACCTCCGACCCTATGCACTTTTCTACAGCAACAGTTCTTCAACCTTCCTCCTTGGTTGGTAAAGTCTAAGACTCTCTCTATCCTGCGCACACCTTTCACGACTCTTGTGCTACACCTGCACTTTTGTTGGTATAAGAACAACGGTATCCCTCCTAAGATTTTCCGAGATAAAACTCAGAACTTCGTCAATGCAATCTTGCGGACTCTCACTGCACTCCTTGTAGGATTTCTCAGGAAGAGAAACAATTGAGACTTACAATTATCTTCTCACAGACTTCATACATTCATCATGAAATCAAGATCATATACACACATAGCATTGGAAACACATGCATAATAGAGAATATAAACATACTATAAACATACCATTCAAATATGTAAACATAATGCATAAAAACACCATGAAATTGGATCAAATATTCTTTATATTAATCCAAGTGCATCTGTACATGGGCTCAATAGAAACAATTATCTACTTATAGGATTCCTACAGTCTCTGTTCTTCTTCTCTCCTATTCTCTTGCTCTACTGCTTACAATTGAGAATAATTCCCTTCATACAATACCTACGAGGGAACTTTCTAGAGTTTTCCCTCTTACAACTCTAGCTATCTAATCGGAATTAAAGCTACCTACTTCACATTCATTACAATTAAATGCCTCCATATCGGACAGATGAGAGCAACACTAAAGATCTGTTTACAATCTCCAAAACATAAATGCAAATACATCCTTTCATATATTTCATTAATGTTTTATCTTTTGAAATTCAAAATGTTCTCAAAACGTCTGCTGGTGCAATTCCAATTGTCCTTCACCTTTGCGCTTGGTTTGTTGGATCGCTTACGATGCCCTTGCATCAAAAATCAAGAGGATAAGTATGAAGATGATATGGAATCTTTAAAGGTTTAAACAACTTGTCTCTGATTCTAGTTTGAAAACTAGTGGGCTGAATATGAGGCTTAACACACTGATGGCAAGGCTTAACAGTAACAGTAGGATGTGATGAGATTTGAGGAGGCTGTGGATCAGTTTCAACCTCCCTAGGGATGCAAGGGTGATTGAGTTTAGGAGGGGTTTCAATATGAAGATAATCTTTATGAGTAGGCCGAGCTGAGGATATAATATCAACATCTACAACATAGGAAAAAAGAAGGCCTGCTTCTTCCAAGGATGTATATATAAAGGAAGGTTGGTGATCAACTGAATAAACAAATAAAAATATGATCCTCTTTATATGTGAAGGGAAAAACAAAAATGAGATGACAAAGAATAACAAAAGTTCATGCAGAAAGCTCATAAGATGATAGCTAGTCATTCCCTTCATCTTTCTATCAATATGATCTTCCCCAGTGGAGTCTCTAATTGTGGACTCATCAGGTAGATGATTATAGTCAATTTTCTATATCCCTCTCTTGTCTACCATCAAGAGTTGGATCTATGTCGTTCTTCCCAGGGAGCTCTTCAATCTGCTCAAATCCGTCCCCGACAACGACGCCATTTATGTTAGCACTAGGAATCACCCTCAGACTGTAATGAGGATAAGCCTAGTACCCATTATTTTATACAGTAAATGTAAATGAGTTTTAAGGGGGTCAAATGGATAATACTTGAGATAATAACGTTCTAACTCAGAAAATCTAGGTTGGCATGCACAAGCAATTGAGGTCTTGTATCAACTTTAGTCAGTAAGTTGGAGTAAAGGTGAATGGGAGGAACACTTTGGTGAGAAAGTGTAGAGGTCTGCTATGGACATCAGGTCTTCCAATAGCCTAAGGAGAAAAAAGCTCAAACACAAGATCCTCTTGAATTCAAATTTCAAAGAAACTAAAAGAAATTATAACAACACTATAATACAACATTCATCATAATACAATCATAACAATCCATGTGAATTAGTCAATCATGAACTCTCTCAGTATTAGAGGCAAATAAGATGGAGCAAGAAAGTTGACTTAGATTAACCAAGATGTTTCAAAATCAAATACATAACCAGAGAACTAGTGTTCTTCATCAAAATATTACAGTAAGGGAGCCTAGCTCAACCATCGACCTTAACAAAATATAAAAACTTCCTATATATACTAAAATGTTGCAACTACCATGAATGTGATAAGATCATAGCCTTCAAATCCATCAGTCGATGCCCTCTCTGTCAAGTTGTGCAGACCTCATTATGTTAGACATGAGCTCGACGTATTTATGTGATTTACAGGAAACATTTCCCATAAGGAAGCTTCGGATCGTAAGTGTGCCTTCATGGCTGCTCTCTACAACGTTTTCCATTTATGGGATGAGGTAAGGTCTCTACTACTACCCACAATATTCAATAATTGTATTCACTGGGATTAGAACTGGGCCTGACACCCATAACTTTTCTCAGACGGTGCCAATGACTTCTGCGAGTCCATCCCGATGCCTCGAGGCCATGAATGGTCTTTGTCTGTGGCCAATGCAACCTTTGTAGGTGGCTGTCTGATAATGTATGCGCATGGGTGATGTGGAGCGAGGTACTTTTGGAATTTGGCATAGCTCCTCTCCATTGCTCCATCCTCAATGTGACCTAGGGCCATGAACCTATGCAATTGCACGATTATGGGTGCTACCAAGGGTGGTCTGAAATAAAACCACTTTTTTCCCTACAATTCACCATGAACCACCACGCGTCCCTTTCCAAAAACCACAGTTTCGATTTCGGCCCACCCTTAAAATTTTAAAACGTGCACACCTTCTGACCCTGCAATGGAGTGTGACCATTGATATTGTGATCTGAGATGAGGCTTCCTGATCAACGACCCAACTCTGGTGCTTTAGATTGACAGATCAGATCTCCCCTCTTCGAATCAACGACTGAGATCTGCTTCGCGAATCGGCCTTTGGGAATTTTGATTCTCAAACCACATTTCCCTCTAAGAAAAACCTTTAGAGCTGAGGATATAATGACGCATGGAATTCTAGATAATTGAATGGTCCAGATCTATTTCAGGCTTCGGCCATTGATTTTGGGCCTGGCATGAGTCGCTTTGAGTGTTGTGATTTGCGCTCATGGCTACGACGTACGACCCTTGACAAATTTATGTGATAACAACTTGAAATTCCTAGGTTGTATTTATAATCTCCATCAAAATGAAGATTGACAAAGCCTAAATGGGGGAGAGCATCTAGGAAGTGGGCGGGGGGAGTGCAGGGGGATGGGAGGAAGGTGGGGATGAGAGAAGAAAAATATAAAGAAGGGGTTGTTCATGCAGATTACATTTGAGATCATTGGGTTCCCATTTTTATTTAAGAGTAGTCTCCTCAATGTCCTATTTGATTCGAATCCAAATGAGGGAAGGTTATTAAGACTCATCTTTGAAGATATTTCGGTTACGATCCTTCCAAATCCCCCATAATAAGAATCCCAGGAAGAGCTTCCATATACTATTTAGGAAAGGATTGTGGAAAAATGTGTCTCTCTAGGAGGAGATCATTGATTCGATAGAGTCTTTGATGTGATCAATTTGGTGAAAGGAGATGGCTTCTTGATCCCATAGAGAATTGTTGAAGGATAAAGAATTGAGAAGGTATTCCATAGATTTTTTTTCCTATGGGCATAACACACAAATAACAGGTCCAATAAAACCTCGTCTAAGGATATGGTCCCAAGTGAGGATATTCCCATGACTAACCTGCTAATGAAAGGTTGCCACTTTAGGCTAGAGATTTGACTTCCAAATTTTTTCCTAGATATCATCAATGGGGATAACCAAATGATTAGTAGATAAATGGTAATCTTATTGATATTGAGGACATATTTGAGTAGTACAATTCGACCAATGATATTGAGGGGATAGAAGGTCCAACTAGAGAGTCTTTTGCTAAGCCATGAAAGTAAGTCTTCCCATGAGTTGTTTCACACTGTAGCAGTAAGCAGGGGAACCCCAAGGTATTTTTATGGAAGGGAGATCCTTGAGTAACCGAGAATGCAAGAGATGTGGAACTAAATGGAGAGTGGTGTGTTGAAGAAGAAGATATGGGACTTGAGATGATTGATTGAGGTGCTCGAGGCTTCCATGAAATCATTGAGAACCCTCTTAAGGGCTCTTTCTTCCATCGTAGAGGGGATTCCCATCAATATGCACTACAATAGAACATGCAATTACCACCTAAAATAGAGTCGAAATTTAGTGTATTTCAATTCATGAATTGGACACCTTTTCCGACGCAAAACTAGGCACAATCAATATTTTTTTATAATTGCACCATATTTAGCGTCGGAATTATTTCTAGGAATAGATCCAAGTTTAGTGTCAGGAATAGTGCCTGAAATCTTTTCAGGATTAGCGCAAGGTGTTGCTTCTAGTTCTTCTTCTAATATGCCTTTCAATTTTGCTTCCAGTTTGGCTTCTAGTTTTACATCCAGTTTTTCTTTTGATATGGATTCCAATTTTTCTTCCAGTTTGGCTTTTGGTTTCGCTTCTAGTTTTTCTTCCCATTTATCTTCCATTTTTTCTTCCCGTTTTTGTTCCCATTTTTCTTCTAGTGTGGCTTCCAATTTTACTTCCAATTTGGCTTCCATTATTGCTTCTGACATGCCTTCCAATTTTTCTTCCAATTTGGCTTCTAGTTTTACGTCCAGTTTTGCTTCTAATATGGCTTCCAATTTTGCTTCCAGTTTGGCTTCTGGTTTGGATTCCAGTTTTACGTCTAGTTTTTCTTCTAGGTCTTCTTCCCT